>JAGYYJ010000940.1:0-12980 GCA_019671005.1 Hibiscus mutabilis
TCTCTTTATTCTTTTTCTTTCATAAATGTATTCAAGCTTCCTGGATCTTTTGGGTCAAGAGAGTGCAATATCATTCTAAGAATAAAATTCTATAAGTGCATCATTCTTCTTGTTAGATTATAACTAGCCATTATTATATTATTATTATACATATATCTTAAAGATACGACGTGCCGGTACAATAGTGGAGCATAGTCAATATTGATTTGTCGTTCTCACACTATCAAAGTGCCCTATTTCATTTATTCAACAGTCCATTATTCCTTTCCCTTTCATTTTCTCTTTTCTCTTTTCTCTCTTTATTCTCTTTCTTTCTCTTCATTTTCTTTTCCTCTCAAATTGTGCTCTTTAAGGCATAAAGACTACACTAGAACTTCATTTCAAGCAAATCTACTGGTTAAAATTGTCCAGTCCCACTTCACTATTTATGAATTTAAAGATTTTGTCATCAAACATCATCAAAAGTGTAGTAATATGACCTGCCCCGCGACCGCAGTAAATCGAGAAACAAGTTTTACTATCGCTTACAACATCCAAATGATTTTTTGTATCAAATCGTCACATTGTACAATTGGTATCTAGTCCATAAGGATAAGAAGAGATATACATATATTTATCAAAAGCATTCCTTCAATGAAATGAAACAAACATGACATATGCCCTTAGAAAAGATCTCTACTACTTTTCGGGATTTTAGCAAAGTTGATTTCGTGCACCGCCCGAGAAATGGTCCCCGTGAATTATAACCACTTGATGCATAAACATGGGTAAAATAAGACTCTTCAAAATTCTAGACAGTGGCAAGGCATTCATTCTAGCTCTCGAGTTCTCAGCTAGTACAATAGCTTGCTCTATTCTTTTTATCTCCCATTATTGAACTAGCTCCTATGTCAGGATTCCATTATTAACTAGACTATTGATTCTTCGTACACACTTCTGGTAGCACGTTCCCAGCACGAAAGCTGCAAACGCTGTCGATCAGGCCATGGTCGACGGGGCCTGGCATTGCCTTATCAGCCTGCGGCGAGACGATTCTTCAATGCTGCGAAGAAATAGCATGAAATAAGTTAATTAGTCGTCTCACATTTGCACTCGCCTTCTCTCGCGATAGTTCCCACGCAGCTGGCCTTCTTCTTCTTACCAAGGAGCTTGAATATTACATCATTTTTTCTTCCTCTTTTACTTCCATTAGCATGGTTACCTAGGTTCAATCTCTTCTTTGTTGGGACTTTTTGTTTCTTATTTCTTTTTCCAACATATGAGGTTCATCAACTGTCCATTTAATTCAATACATTCTCTCGAAGAAATGAGACAGAAGAAATGAAACATGAGATATTTTTGTGGAAATAGATCTTTGCTTTGGTGTGTTTTTGTGTGTATGTGCCGGGATCACAAATTATAATAAAAAATTATATTCTTTAAAGATAATTTAATTCCAACTCAAACTCCTCCTCAAAGAAGGACTTTGGCCTAGCCCTATAAATAGCAAGAGATTTCGACAATTCAAGGGGGAGAGCAAGAGGAAATTTCGGCAAGTCCAAGTAGGGCAAGAGGAGAGAATTTTCGACAAGCATCAAGGGCAAGGAGGATTTCGACAAGCCTCTTCCTTCATCTTTGTTCGATTGGGTTCATGCTAGGGATTAATTATCTTGTGTTTCTTTGGAACCTAGCCATGAACTAAATTTACTTGGCTATGGTTATTGTGTTTTGTGGTTGTGAGAAACTATTGGTTTTTTTTAGGTAATAAGAGTTTGCACTTTTCTATTTCAAGGTTTATTCATTCTTGGTTCTTATTATTGTTTGCGAGTGAATTGGGAGAGGATCTCGTGATTTCATCCATTTATCTAATATCGGGAGAGTTAGATTCAAAAGCGAATGAATATGATCTTTATGCAATCAATGATGGTGAAGATTAATCCGGCTTAGGAATAAGTTAAGGATTTCAGCGGCTAAGAGGGCGCAAGATTGGTTGTTGTTCACCCTTGATTCGCGGGGATGTATTATCAAGGCATGCACAAGTAGCTAGAGTTTCGACTTAGGGATAAGAAGAAACCATTGAAGAGCGCTCGCCGAACCTTGAAGTTGCTGCCCGATCGCCCAAGTAGTTGCCCAACTAGTCGCCCAAGCAACCATCAATTAGTTGCCAAGGCAACCCCGTTGTGCAAGTCGCCACGGGCATTGAGTTGCCCATGCACTCTTTACCAAGACAATCCAATCGGCTATCACACCTCAACTCACGATAACCTAGCCTATCTCTCTCAATTGAATTCATCTTTTATTTTATTTTATTGCTTTCTAGATTAGTTATTAGTTAAACTTCGATAATCCTTTACTTGTGTTTTTACTTTTTACTGCAGAGACTAGATTCTTGAAGTGGCACCAATCCTGTGGAGGCGATATCTTTTATACTATAACTTGCGGCGTGTATACTTGCACAATTGCGTAGCACTTATTCAGCGCAACAAGTTTTTTTGGCGCCCGTTGCGGGATTGGCAATAGCGACTTTGTTTTTACTTTCTTGCACTTTCTTTTTATTTTCTTGTTTAAAATTCAAAGGGCTAACAAACTTTGGTTTTGCATTGGTATATGACGGCGAGACCGACTTCACGAGAATATCCCTTTGATCCAATCGAGCGAACCTTACAAAGACTTAGGCGAAGGATAAGAGAAGCAATGGCAAATCAAGGCGGCAATATTAATCAAGATGTTCGGCGGGAGGAGGAGTGATTCTTGCGAAAGCAGAACTATTCGAGACTATCTTGAAGAAGATCTTGATGGACTTAACCCGGAGTTATCGCACCCGAAGTGAAGCCGACCACTTTGAGTTGAAACCGGTAATGTTTAATATGATCAACACAATAGGTCAATTTGGCGGCTCGGCAAGCGAAGATGCGACAACATCTGAAATCTTTCCTCGAGATTTGCCTTTCGTTCAAGATACGGAGTCACCCACGATGTCTTACGATTAAGATTATTCCCCTATTCTTTGAGGGATAGGCGAAAGCATGGCTAAATAGCATTCTGCGGATCCATAGCATCTTGGGGTGATCTTTGTCGTGATTTCCTTGCTAGATTTAATCCTACAAATTTAAGCGATAAGCCGTAGCGACATTACTTCTTTTTTTGGGCGGATGATGAATCCATGTACGAGGCTTGGGGGCGATATAGAGAACTTCTACACAAATGCCCCTCTGCAGTTCGGTGTGGACTCAAGTGACAATGTTTTACAATGCCGTGAATACACCAACAAGGATGATGCTAGATGCCTCTCGCAAGCGGCATACTCTCTAGATAAGTCACCGGAAGAAGCAATGCAAATTTTAAGCAGGCTGGCCAAGAATGATTATCAATTCCCATCTACTAGAAGAGGAGGAGTTAGGCGCCAAGCCACAATACATGAACTAGGATCATCGATTCAATTTGGCACAATTGGCGCTTTAACCAAGATGGTCGAACATGCAAAAACCAAACAACACACATGAAGTCAAGGTAATGGATTCTTTTTGTGAGTTATGTGGTGATAACCATAATTCTTACGAATGTATGCGAGAATCGAATCTAGCTTCTATATGTGGGAATTACAATCGGGCAACAACATGATGTCAAATACATACAATCCGGCTTGGAAGAAGCACCCGAATTTTCATGGAGTAATCCCCAACAATGCTCTAAAGCGGAACAATCAGAATGCACAAGCATCGGGATTCGGCCAAGAATATGCCGCGACAGCGGATGCGCAACAACAACCGACAACATCTAGTTCTTTGGAAAATTCTCTAAATGCTTTTATGATGGCCTGAATCTTATATGGGTGAGAATAGTAATTTCATAAAAAGAACTGATGCTTTTATTAACGAGGACCAGATGAGATTGCAAAACCAAGGCGGCAATCAAATCATTGGAAAATCAAGTCGGACAATTTGCTCAAAATCGAACACTAGACCACAAGGAGGTTTACCTAGCGATCTTGAAGTCGCAAGAGGCGGCCATGAGCAATGTAAGGCAATCACCACGAAGTGGCCAACAACTTAGAGAGGTTCAACCCGCTCGTCAAACAAAACTCCACAAAAAAGATCAAGGCGAACCTAGCGGCAAAGTCTCGGATCTTTGAACCGGGAATTGCTGCGGCAGCGGCAATAAAGCATGCCTCGACAACCGATGGCGCCTCGGCGTCTTGCGATAAGCATGCCTCGGCAACCCCCGGTTGATAACGCGCCGGCAACTCGGATGTCCGGCAATGCCGTCAATCGGGTTTCAAACCAATGAAAGGATAGAAGATATCCGACTTCCACCACCATTCCCACAAAGGTTAGGCGACAAAAGCAAGAATACCAATTCAAGAAGTTTCTTGATATCCTAAAGCAAGTCCACATCAACTTGCCATTGGTGGAAACAATTGAACAAATGCCAAACTATGCCAAGTTTCTTAAAGACATTGTGTCCAAGAGAACAAGGCTAGGAGAGTTTGAAACAATTGCTTGTGTGAGAGGATGCATGGCAATGTTTACTGTCGTATGCCGCCCAAGTTGAAGGATCCGGAAGTTTCACAATACCCTGTTCTATTGGAAATCACTATGTCGGGGAAAGCACTATGCGACCTAGGGGCTAGCATAAACTTGATGCCTAAATCGGTTTTCGAAACTAGGAATCGGGAAGGCAAGACCTACACTTGATTATCTTGCTGGCTAGCCAAGCAGATCCTATGTGCATCGAGAGGAAAAATCGAGGACATCTTGGTAAAAGTTGATAAATTCATTTTCCGTGACTTTATTGTTTTGGATTGTGAAAGCGGATGAGCATGCACCTATCATTCTCGGGAGACCATTCCTAGCGCGGGGAGAACCTTGATTGGCGTTGAAAAGGAGAACTCACAATGAGGTGAATGACCAGCGAGGTAAAACTAAATGTGTTCCAAACACTAAGGCATGCCGATGATCGGAAGAATGCCAACTACTTCATGCCGCGGCGCGAGTTTAGCCGATGAGGAATTTAGTTGCCTCGGCAACTACATTTGCGATCAAGAGGAACTTGAGGAGTATGAAGAACCGGTCGATGAGGAACAACGAGAAGAGGCAAATTGGCTAGTCAATCGACCCGGTACATACTTTGAACCCTTTGGACTACTCGGGTAAGGAAGGTAAGATCGAAAAACCCTCTATCGAAAATCCACCAATTCTTGAGTTGAAACAATTGCGAGCAAGCTAAAATATGTATACTTAGGGACCGATAATACATTACCTGTAATTATTTCTTCTAAGTTACTGACTGGCGAGAGAAAAAAAGCTGATCAACATGTTGAAGCTACATAAAAAGGCAATAGGGTGGACAATTGCCGACTTGAAGAATTAGCCGGCGGTGTGCATGCACAGATCTTGTTGGAAGATGATCACAAACCTTCAATTGAGGCCCGGAGGAGACTGAATCATGCCATGAAAGGGGTTGTAATGAAAGAAATCATCAAGTGGCTTGGGCGGCATTATATACCCTATCTCCGATGAAATGCGTGGGTAAGTCGGTACAATGTGTGCGAAAAAAGGGAGAGTATAACGGTGGTAAGCAATGAAAATAATGAACTTATCCCAACGGGGGTGTGACCGGTTGGAGGTTTTGTATGGACTATCGAAAGCTAAACAAAGCCACTAGGAAAGATCACTTCCCATTACCCTTTATTGATCAAATGCTTGGCCGTCTTGCGGGTAAACCCCTTTTCTTGTTTTCTTGATGGTTATTGAGGTTACAATCAGTTGCCATAGCACCCGGAAGATCAAGAAAAGACAACCTTCACATGCCCCTACGGTACTTATGCCTTAGAAGGATGCCGTTCGGATTTATATGCGCCCGGCAACCTTCCAAAGATGCATGATGGCGCTCTTTCGGACATGGTGAAGACTTCCTTGAGATCTTCATGGATGATTTTCGGTTTTTAGTAATGACCGGCGGCTGTCTCGGCAATTTAGAGGGTGTTGGCAAGATGCGAAAAAGCGATTTAGTCCTCAATTGGGAGAAATGCCACTTTATGGTAGATGAAGGAATAGTGCTCGGCCACAAGATTTCATCAAGGAATTGAAGTAGACAAAGCCAAGGTGGGCGTGATCGAGAGATTACCCCCACCAAATTCGGTTAAAGGAATTGAAGTTTTCTCGGACATGCGGTTTTTACGGGAGGTTCATTCATAATTTTTCTAAAATCACTAAACCTTTTTGTGTCTGCTTGAAGCAGGATAAAGTCTTGATTTTGATGATTCTTGCACTCAAGCATTCAAAACCCTAAAGAAAAAGCTTGCCTCGGCACCCATTGTCGTTCCACAGTTTGGGCGCTACCTTTTGAGCTCATGTGTGATGCAAGTGATTTTGCGGTAGGAGCGGTCCTAGGCCAAGCGCACAGGTAAGACATTCCATGTGATATACTACGCTAGTAAAACTCTTAACGATGCTCAAGTGAATTACACAACAACGGAGAAAGAGTTACTATTTGTAGTTTTCGCATTTGACAAGTTCGATCCTATTTAATTGGTACAAAGGTAATTGTTCATACGGACCATTCGGCAATCAAATACTTATTTGCTAAAAGGATGCTAAACCTCGTTTGATTCGTTGGATATTACTTTTACAAGAATTTGATATTGAAATTGGGGCGGGAAAGGCGAGAAAATCAAGTGGCGATCACTTATCACGTTTGGAGCGCAATAGGGGGAGGGGGCGGATCTAGAGATATGCGATGCATTCCGGATGAACAAATTCTGCCTCGGCAACCCTCGCGCCTCGGCAACCCCTCAGCGCCTCGGCAGCCCATGGCGCCTCGGCAACCATGGATGCGCTGCGCCTCGGCAACTCTCGCGCCGCGGCGGTCTTTGGCGCGCACGCCTCGGCAATTTTGGGGCGGACCTACGGCGGCGGCACATGCCTCGGCAATAATACAATGCCTTGATTTAGTTAACTTCCTTGTTTGTGGTATTTTCCGTATGGCATTACTCACCAAAGGAAAAGCGGTTCCGCCATGATGCTAAGCATTACTTTTGGGACGAGCCTCTTTTGTTTAAACAATGTGCGAGATCGGGTTTCGCCCGATGTGTCCCACTGAAGAAGAAAACAACAGAATGTACTCGACAATGCCATTCTTCACCCTATGGAGGACATTTTGGAGGAACTCGTACATGGCCAAAGTCTTGCAATCCGGTTTGTATTGGCCAACATTGTACAAAGATGCCCAAGACTTTTACAAGCAATGTGATCGTTGCGGAGGGGGCGGGCAATATCTCTAGGCGACATGAGATGCCACTCGAACATCATCGAGGTGGAAGCATTCGATGTATGGGGATCGATTTTATGGGACCTTTCCCATCTTCATTCGGCAACCTACACATCTTACTCGCCGTCGACTATGTGTCTAAATGGGTAAGCAGCTGCGGTTCCCAGCAGCGATTCAAGACCGTGCAGCGATTCTCTGAGAAAAACATATTTACGGTTTGGGATGCGAGAGCAATTATCGGCGACGGGGGCAAGCATTTTGACAATAGACTAATTGCCAAGATGTTGCAGCGCTTGGCATATCACACAAGATCGCCACGGCATATCACCCCAAAAACCAGGGCAGCGAAATTTTCAACCGGGAGTTGAAGGGAATACTCGAGAAAGTTGTAAATCCCTCAAGGAAGGATTGGTCATTAAGACTAGATGGCGCACTTTGGGCATATCGCTTTGCATTCAAAACACCATTAGGTATGTCCCCCTTCCGGCTTGTCTATGGTAAAACATGTCATCTACGGTGGAAATCGAGCACAAGGCGTCTTGGGCAATCAAGACCGTGAATATGGATTGGGAAAGTGCGGACAAAAGCGCTTGATGGATCTCAATGAGATAGAAAATTTCGTGCACTCGCCTATAACAATGCGAATCTACAAGGAGAAAACAAGCGATGGCATGACAAGAAACTATTGCCCACGGCAATTCACGCCCGAGGGCAACTAGTTCTCTATTCAATTCTCGGCTAAAACTTTTCCGGGAAAGTTGAAATCAAGATGGTCGGGACCATTGAAGTCGTCAAACCATTCTCCCACGGTCTTTGTGATAATCAAGTCCATCTCGACAACCATGAATTCAAAGTTAATGGACAAAGATTGAAGCACTACAATGGTGCCCATGTGGGCGTAACAAGGAAGTGGTCAATCTAGGAGATGCATGAGCATGCTCTCCCTTTTGATATTTTATTTTTATTTTTTATTTTTATTTTTTTTTTTGTTTTTTCGATTATTTAATTATTTATTTTTCATTTTTTTTTTCGATTTTTTTTTTTTTATTATCTTGCCGATTATTAGTAGTTTTAGGATAGATTTTTTTATTCAAGTCTAAGAATCCTATTACACATCTTTATTTATTTTCTTTATTAGTTTATCTTTAATTTTAATCCTTATTTGATTTGTTTTTGAATTGTAGGAAAGGAAGTTCAAGATAAAGAAGAATTCTAAACCAAGTAGGAAAACATCTTCAACAAAGGAAACTAATGGGTTGAATCTAAGGCTTATATAAAGCCTCCAATTCATCTAACCAAAACCCTTATCGACAACTCCTACAAAACCCTAAACCCTTTTTCGTTTTTCCCTAACCCTAACCCCACCCACCTATCGATTCTATACAACCCATCACCCTTAACCTATTCCTACTTTCTATCTTGCAACTTTTTAGTTTCTTTTCTTTTCTTTTCTTTTTTTACTCACAACCAAGATCATACATGGCATCAAGATTAAACTTTTAGTTCATCCAAGTTCCTCCAAAGAACCAAGATACAAAAGTTTGCTACACCGGCGGTTCAAGAAAGATTTCAATCCAAGTTTGAAAGCGGAAGATTCATGAAGAACAAGGCTTTGAATACTCGGATCTCAAGATTTGGCCTTGAACCATTCATCTCTCAAAAGGATTGCACATCAAAAGTGGCAAATCTTTTGCCATCAGCGGAACGGGTAACATCTCATGGGTAAGAATTCTATGCTCACTCACCTAACCGGATAATCCTATATTTTTTGTTCGTGACAAGGCCATACTTATAAGTCCCGAAAGCATCAACACTTTTACGGACTTTACATTGAGAAGGGCGAGCATCAAGCCGCCGTTGACCAAATCAATCCCAAGCAACTCGACAAGGTGCTTCAGAACTCACTCAACCAGGAACTCATTGGAGCAGCCCGGTAAATACAAGGGCACGGTAAATCGCCTTCGGCTAAAACCCGAGGCAAAACTATGGAATAAGTTTGTTAAAACTTCTTTAATGCCCTCCACACACAATACTACCGTTGATATACCACGTCTTTTGCTCATACATTCTATTTTGCATAATCGCATCATTAACATTGGAAAAATTATTTGCGATGAGATTTTTTGTATGCAGCTCAAAAGATAAGGGTTATCTTTTCTTCCCTTGCTTAATTTCCAATCTTTGCAAGGAGATGCATGTCAGTGAGTCCACCGATGAAAAAGCCCTACCCAGTCTGGTTGGAATCAAGCACTAATCAGGAAGCTAATGGGGAGGGCGGGAGATTCTTCAAGGCCCCCAATTGTCGGCGGCAACTCCTGCCGCGCGGCAATCCCTAATGCCCAAGCACCTAACGCCCGAGAACAACTCGGCCATTAATCCGGGACACATTGAAGCACTTTTGCACCCATTGGAAAGCCGCCTAAGGCAAATTGAAGATCGGCAACTAATGTTCATGCGGTACATGAAGGAGCACAACAATGCCATCACCCAAGTCATCCTAGAAAGGTACCGGACAACCGTGTGCCGTTCCCAATATTTCCGCCGATATCCTTGCCCGGCAACCAAGGAAGGCTGGCGCCACGGCAACCAACCACGACAATGCCCGGCAACCCTTTGAAAAAGCCAAAGGTAAAGCACCTATGCTGAATCAACTCCTACGTCATTTTTTTGATTTTTCAGATTGGACGAGTCCTCCATTGAACCAATAAAGACCGCACCAATTGAATCCTCCAAGCGAAAAGCCATTGACATTGATGAAGAGGATGATGAGGACAACCCGTCACGAGGATCGATTCCACCACCGGCAACAAGAAAACAACCATTGCGCGTTCAAGCAAGAAAATCAAGGCGCCAACTAGAAGGAAACTAATCATCTCGATGTGAACTCTCGGAGTAAGTCCTCGTATGCATTTTATTTTTATTTTATTTTTCGTTATTTTTATGCATGCATTGAGGACAATGCCTCACTCGAGTTTGGGGGATTGTTATTAGTAATTACCATGTTTAGTTACATTAATCTTAAGCATTACATTTAGGATACATAAATTGCTTGCCATGCCTTTAATTGGAACAAAATTGCTTAGATTTGATGAATATTCAATGATGACTTTACCAATGCACTTAATTGATAGAATTTTTATTCTAGGATAACCATGAAAAACTTAGAATTTTACTATGATGCTAAATTTGATGAAACTCTTTGTTGTGGTTTGATTGATTTAAGGAGTTCTAGTAAACTTAGGTTGATAATTAACTAATTGGGGATTAGAATAAAAATTGGATGAATGCTAGAGGTGCCGAAATTGGCTCTAGCATATGCTAAAAAAATTGATCACTAGAGGTGCAGCTGGCTCTAGGAGGCGTTAAATTTTTTTTCGGTTAACTAGAGGTGCGAAACCGGCTCTAGTCGATTAAATTAACTTAAGAAAACTAAAAATAAAACACTAGAGGTGCGAAATTGGCTCTAGTTAAAACATGTTAAAAAGAACCCAATGAAGTAATTTGAAAACCTATTGTTTGCATAGAATCGAAAAATCAACTTGCACACAACTCGCACACACTCACAAGCATTATAGTTTGATTAGAGTAATTCCTCAGTTTTCGAAAAATAAAAAGCCAATCATACTTTGTGCCCGGTTTGAGAGGTGAAATCAAGTTCAAAGCTAAGTTTGTGAAAATTTGAAGTCTTGGCGGTAATTATGAGTTTGCATTGCTTGAGGACAAGCAATAGTTCGAGTTTGGGGGTGTGATAAGTGTTCAAAAGTACTATTTTTTCTTACCCTTTTTACTCATATTATTGTTAGACTTAGGCTCATATTAGTTGCATAGTTAGCCATTCATGCATTAATCCATGTTTCCTTCAATCGTTGAGCTTGATTACATAACTTGGTGATTTTTGGAAATAGATGCTGCTTTGGTGTGTTTTTTGTGTGTATGTGCGGGATCACTTGCCAAAGCAATGCCGAGCTAGTTGCGAGGGCAATGCATGAAGGATATGCCGAGCTAGTTGCGGGCGGTGCATGAAGGAGGCAGAGGCAGTTGCCATGGCATTTGTCGACAAAGACCAAAAGCAATATGGATGTCGAAATTCATGATTTTACAAGCCCAAGATGACATGGAGCAAGGTCAAGCCCAAAGGAATTTGATTGCCATGCAGAGATTAAAGAAGAATTAAATTCCAAGTGGATAGGAGAAGTTCTAATAGGAATAAAATTATAATAAAGAATTATATTCTTTAAAGATAATTTAATTCAACTCAAACTCCTCCTCAAAGAAGGACTTTGGCCTAGCCCTATAAATAGCAAGAGATTTCGACAATTCAAGAGGGAGAGCAAGAGGAAATTTGGCAAGTCCAAGTAGGGCAAGAGGAGAGAATTTTCGACAAGCATCAAGGGCAAGGAGGATTTCGACAAGCCTCTTCCTTCATCTTTGTTCGATTGGGTTCATGCTAGGGATTAATTATCTTGTGTTTCTTTGGAACCTAGCCATGAACTAAATTTACTTGGCTATGGTTATTGTGTTTTGTGGTTGTGAGAAACTATTGGTTTTGTTTAGGTAATAAGAGTTTGCACTTTTCTATTTCAAGGTTTATTCATTCTTGATTCTTATTATTATTTTTGAGTGAATTGGGAGAGGATCTCGTGATTTCATCCATTTATCTAATATCGGGAGAGTTAGATTCAAAAGCGAATGAATATGATCTTTATGCAATCAATGATGGTGAAGATTAATCCGGCTTAGGAATAAGTTAAGGATTTCAGCGGCTAAGAAGGAGGCGCAAGATTGGTTGTTGTTCACCCTTGATTCACTTGGGGATGTATTATCAAGGCATGCACAAGTAGCTAGAGTTTCGACTTAGGGATAAGAAGAAACCATTGAAGAGCGCTCCGCCCGAACCTTGAAGTTGCTGCCCGATCGCCCAAGTAGTTGCCCAACTAGTCGCCCAAGCAACCATCAATTAGTTGCCAAGGCAACCCCGTTGTGCAAGTCGCCACGGCAAGCTGAGTTGCCCCCATGCACTCTTTACCAAGACAATCTGGAAAAAGAAGATACAAGTTGCAACCAAAATCTGAGCAGTAATATATATGAAGCAGGGCTTTTGTAGCGGGATAAATTTTAGCGAGCAAAAAGATTAGCAAAAAAACAGAGAGGTAGTAACAAAAAACGAGAACTTGTAAAACCAAAAAAATTTGTAACAGTCAAGATAATCAAAAAGATCTAGTGGTAATTTTTTGTCTTTTTTTCTTATTTTCTTTGCATGCATATCTGAAACACAAAAAAATAAAAAAAGAAACAAGTAAGAAAGTCTTTAGGCGTTGTCGTGTGGGTCTTCCCTCCCTCTGTGACAAGCCTTTTCGGCTCTTTACAAGCGGATCAGTGAACAAAGGGAGGAAGACCCTTGTGGTTTCGTTTTGGTCTAAAAATATATTTTTGGTTTCGTATTTCTTAGATCTAGGGTCCATCCGCGTTTTGAATTTTCACTTTTGAGTGCCTTGGTCTAATTACAATTCTGGTCCTTTTAGGTTTTGTTTGTTGCAATTTAGTCCTAAATTACATATTATTGTTCTTTAATTTACATACTGATTTTGTTTTCCTTTCATTTTGATCCTATTTTCTTTGTAAATATTATTGTTCGTATTATAATCGTATATGTTGATATTATTTTATTTTATGTCCCTCGTATATATTTCGTATTTTATGTTTTTATATATATGTGTTAAGTATGATATTCA
>JAGYYJ010000800.1:0-15777 GCA_019671005.1 Hibiscus mutabilis
TGACATCAACAAGTGCAGGCATAATGCAGATAAGATCTTTTACGGGTGAAAATGAATAATACGTCTAAACAGGATGGATTCTATCGGTCCTAAGGGAGTACTTTAAAAAATTTTAGGGTTTAAA
The DNA here is from genome assembly GCA_019671005.1 of Hibiscus mutabilis. Classification (NCBI taxonomy): domain Eukaryota; kingdom Viridiplantae; phylum Streptophyta; class Magnoliopsida; order Malvales; family Malvaceae; genus Hibiscus; species Hibiscus mutabilis. The sequence continues at coordinate 125 of JAGYYJ010000800.1, forward strand.
TTAAAATTCTCAAAGATCATTTGGTTTAAAAATTCCCCATTTTTATTATCAAAAATTTTAACTTACTTAAAAATGAAACTTTTAGGTTTCTTTTTGTTATTATTATTATTCGAAAAAGTTTTATGAGAGAAGAAGTTTCAAAGCAAAATAATAATATTTTCAATTTTTTTAATGAGTTAAATTAAAATCGAGAATTTTAAAAATGGCCAAATGTGAAGATTTAAAATTGGGGTTCTCGCGCCCCGATTTGAATCTTCGTCGACGTGCCTTATTGTCGCATCGTCTTCTTTTCGCGATTGGTCTTTGCTCGGCCTAACTTGATACTATAATATTATCGTTCTTGCAAAAGCAGACTTTTTCTATTTTGAAAGCCTTTTAATGAATTGTTCTTGAATCAACACCATGTCATGATATGCAACATGAATGCAAATAAAGGCGTTGATTCTGGTAATCACCCTTTCGAACGACTTTCATGGGAATTAAAGGGTCCAGATTACAAAAAAGATCCATATTACAAAAGGAGTCCCTATTACAAAAAGAGTCTATTACAAAGTCTTAATTACAAAATAAAGTTCTACACATAATCCCTAGCTCTACCTCCTAGCTCCTCAGACTCACGAGCAACTTGATAAACCTTGGTGCTTCTTCCATGTCGGGGTTACGAAAGGTCGGAGAGTCGCGGCTTCGGTAGCTAAGTCATTCACACACCTTGTAGCTCGTTGTATGTCCACCATCAGGGTCTCGTGTGTATACTTTGGCACTACACGCTTGTTCGGCAAATCGTTACCTCGGATCTGTTGATTAATCTCTGACCAATGTCATACAACTGGATCGATGCCATCCTTCCTAAGACACCTTTTTTCCATGATGAAAGATTTTCTAATCGGGCAAACCACTTGAATCAACGCCTCTATGTAATGTGGATGCAATGATAATGCAACAAAAATATGTGTAAAAATAAAATAAAACACAAAAAGAAATGAGTTAGTACTGGATAAAAATAATAAATACATAAATAAAAGGACAAATTAAATAAGGTAAATAAACAAAACGACCCTATTTATCTAGTCCAAAACACCTAAGGTTATCCGCATGGCTCTAACAGGGTGGGTTTCTATGTTCTCTACATGCAGTGTTGGTGCTAGGAGGTACCCGAATTGTCCTTGCTGTCCCCTACTAAGGGTAGCAAGGCCCCCGATCATCACCTATTATAGGCTCTTTTCAACCGGGTTCAATTCAGGGGGACCCATTCGCTTATGCCCGTACGAAGGAACGATATCCTTACGAAAGCATAAGGTACTCGAGCCCCGAAGGTACTTGCTAGGCCCATACGGGAGAACGATATCTCCACGAAAGCATTAACGTTTTCCCCCCACTTAAAAAAAACGGGTTTATATGCCATATTTTAAATGCGTTAAAATAAACGCGCAATTATAACCGAATGTTAATTTAATAGTCACTTTAACCCAGAATTTCCAATATTAGTAAAGCGGTAATTATTTTAAAAGCTTGACTCTCATTTGTTTTTTTTAAAAACAAAAAATTGTCCCCAGCAGAGGCGCCATCTGTAGCGATGTCCTTTTTCGCTAAAAAACGTGGATTTTTCGAAGGTGTTTGTGATTTTTCGGATATAAAACGTTTATTCCGTGGGGGTTTAAAAAAACCGCATTTTATTTAAAAATTGGAGTCGCCATTGGCCACTTAGGTAGGCCGGACACCGTAAAACCAGAGATTCGAAAAACTTTGAGTTCGGGAGTCGGTTACGGATGGGGAAGGATTAGCACCCCCACACCGCCCAAAATTGGTACTTTAATAATTACCGATTTATTAATATTGAATTTTCCGGGTTAAAGTGACGATTAGTTTAAAATTCGGTTATAATTGCGAATAAATTTTAAAGGCCCCGTTATCCGAGGGTAAACGCCCAACCACTATCACTACACCTGATACTGGCCCTGTTTACGCTCGGATAAAAGGACACCGCATTGACAATTTATATATTCCATTATGCAAACTTAGTGAGCAAAATATAAAACATGACAAATAATTTAAATACAATACAAATAAATATTAACATAATAAAATACTAATCTAATAAAATATTATACGTAACTAAAACATACATATATACATATTAATCTAACTCATAAATAAAAACATATCTAGCATAAATAAAATACTAATATTCATAAATATTAATCTAAGATAAATAAAAACAAATTCAATAAAATACTATTCTAAAACATACATACATAAATATTAATCTAACTCATAAATAAAAACATATCTAACATAAATAAAATATTAATATAAAACACACATTTAAAACATATTAAATACTAATCTAAAACATAAACATACAAACTAAAAAATAATACTACAATTTTAAAATAACTAATACTTCATTAAATTATAAAAAAAATTCAACACTAATAAAAAAGGGAAGAAAATATACCTAACTAGGAGCTCGAATAAGAAACCCTGACTGAACCCCACCGAGATCTACCGCGACCCCTCCAAAAATATTAACTAGATCGGATCCAAAATAAGACCCCGATCGAATGTTGGATCGAACCAACTGAGGCCGAGGGCACTGCCCCCAACCCCGGCCAGCCTTGCGGCCGGCCATGCCCCACGATTTGGGGTGCCAAATTGTTTTGCCAATTTGGCAATTTTGGCGTGCAAGCCAATTGGCGTGCCAATTCCCCTTCAATTTTTGGGCGTGTGAATTGTCTGCCCCCATGCCTTGTATTTATAGGCATGGGGTGGGTAATTGGGGTGACGTGGCCATTGCAGGGCCACTCAAATTCCCTTTTTTATTTTTTTGATTTTTATTTTTTTGATTTTTTATATTAATAATTTTACTATTATAATAACACTAATAACACTAAAACCCGGTCAAAAATGAGTGATTACAACCACAAAATCGATCACATACTCAGTCGGTCCGATCAGTAGAGGCACCTCAATTTTCCCCATTGTTCCTCTTTGCGTACCGTCAAAGGCTCTTACTGAATTGTGGCAGGGCTTTAGGTGAGAACCATCTATTGGTAGTTTTTGCAGGGTCACCATAGGGAGGACGTTCAATGCTGACCCGTTGTCAATTAGTACGCCAGGTACTACATACCCTTTGCAGTGGGTTGTGATGTTAAGGGCTTTGGTGGACCCCATTCCTCCCTCAGGGATCTCATCATCACTGAATTTTATATGATTATAGGCAGTGATATGCCCCACTATCCTGTCCATATTTGTCACAGAAATATCCTGGGGCACAAAAGTTTGATTTAGTACTTTTAATAGCGTCTCCCGGTGCTTTTCTGAACTCAAGAGTAATTCCAGTATTGTGATCCTAGCCGGTTGCTTTCGTAGTTGTTCCACTATGTTGTACTCGCTATGTCTCAAGAACTTCAGAAATTCTTTGGCTTGGGCCTCAGTTACCGGCTCATTCATATTTGGGGGAGGTTCTTCTCTGAATATCTGCGTGGGGCTAACTGTTGTATTCTTCCCCTTATCTGTTTCAGCTGCTTTCAAAGCCTTAGAGGAATAACATCGGCCGCTCCTTGTGAAATGGCCCGCCTCACCAACGTTTACATCGCTCTGGCTTTGTTGTTCTTTTAGCGTAGGCTCTTTTACATGACCATGTTCTAGTTTTTCTGGCGTGGTCGCATTTATAGCATAATTCCAGGGTGTTTGCCGCATATCCTTGAATGGGAATGGGGATGGTGCTGAAATGATGATCCTAGGACTTATCTTGTTGGTTTCTCCTTGGGAGGCACCTGCATTCCCTGGCCTGAGAGAGATGATAAAAGGTCTATCCTTCCCGTATTTAGATTTGAGGCTATCCGTCATATGTACGTCTGACCCCTTCTTTCCCACGGGCTCCTCGAAGAATTCTATTTGCTTTTCATTCATCAATTGTTGTACCAATCTCTTGAACTCATCGCACTCTTGGGTGTCATGCCCTTCATTCTGGTGGAATTCGCAATACACTCCACATCCCTTCTGCCTTATTATCATACCTTTGGCGATCACACGGGCCATGCATAACTGTTGAAATACCCACCGTAAAGGAGATTTGATTTCTGACACATCATCCTTAATCCTCCAGGTAAAGTATTCTTCAATAACATTTACTCCTCTGCTCTCATGATTAGGTAGCGGGTTAGTAGCTACACTTGGTTCTTCAAACTTCAATATCCCAGAATCGATTAAATTCTGTACAAGTTTTTTGAAAGCAAGGCAGTTCTCGGTGGGATGTCCAAAGGCACCGCCGTGATAGTCGCAATGCGCGTTCGGATTATAGCAAGAAGGGAAGGGTAGCTTGACAGGAGTAACGATGTATGGACGGACCAGGTCCGCTTCATACAACTGGGAATAAAGTTCCGAGTACGAAACAGGTAAGGGAGTGAAAGTTTTCCTCTCTTTCTCTTTTCTGGAGATTCTCTCCTCTCTTTGATTCGAGTTTTGTGTTTTTCCCACAGGTGTTTGTGGCTGTGAGACTGTGAAGTTCTTCGGGGTGGTTTAAGTGCTGGTGGCGTTTACTTCATTCCTCTTGCTATATTTTCGAGACCCTTCCCCGCTATCAATTCTACCACTCTTAATTGCCAATTCAAGGGACTCCCCAGTCCTGATTAAGTCAGCAAAGCACTGCGTTGTGTTATTAATGAGGCGATCAAAGAGTGCCCCTTTCAAGGTATTAACAAATAACGGCGTAATTTCATGTTCCGGGAGGGGTGGCTGAATTTGGGCGGCCACTTCCCGCCACCTTTGCGCGTATTGTCATAGACTTTCTATGGACTTCTGCCCCATATTTTCCAACATAATTCTACTGGGGGTCATATTTGTTACATGCTTATATTGCTCAGTAAATGCTCTTGACAGATCTTTCCATGTCTTAACATTTGCCTTGCTCAACTGGGTGTACCACCGTAACGCCGCTCCAGTTAGGCTGTCCTGGAAACAATGGATCAGTAGCTTTTCGTCCTTAAGGTAGGCCGCCATCTTTCGACAGTACATTGTTATGTGTGCGGAAGGACACGTGGTTCCATCGTATTTGTCGAACTCTGGCGTTTTAAATTTTGGCGGTAGGACAAGATCGGACACCAGACTTAAGTCGCTAGCGTCATTTCCTGATTCTTCCATAGATTGTAACATTTTAAATTTTTTCTCCATGAGGCGAAACCTCTCCTCCCACTTTTTCTCTACCTCGGTCTTGATCCTTTCAACCATGTTCAAGTCCGGCACCTCTTCTTCATAGGGTGCTTCAGTGTCGAGGGGTTGAGTTTCAGGTGCCCCTATCTGAAGACTAGCTGACATTCCAGCAGGGTCGATATACATCTTTCTAGCCGGATTCGGTGCAGCTGGTTGAACCTTGTAGTGAGCTGGGGTACCCCTCTGGCTCTTGAACGGTTTCTCCTTCCACTCTTTTTCCAAGGCTTTTAGCCAACAGTACGGTTATGTCAGATACTATCGATGCTTGTGACTGAGCAATCTGGTCACTGAGGCTTCTTTGGGCCTCTTCAAGCCTTGTCTCGAGCTCTTTTTGCCCTTTTCTAGACTGATTATCATGTCTTCCATGAGCTTGCTTTGTAATCGGGTAAGGTATGGATGATGAATGATTGCGGGTTAACTACACACACTGCCACAATATTCATAACGTTAATATGGTTGCAAGAAAATAAATGCATGTATAATGATGCGAATGTCATGATGCAATGCAAGAATGTATGCAGATAAGGTACTGATTCCGCTGGTAATCACCCTTTTGAACTACTTACACGGGAATTAAAGGGTCTAGATTACAACAGAGTTCGTATTACAAAATAAAGATTCCTAATACAAAAGATCTAATTACAACACAGAGTCCTATAGATAAGCTCTAGCTCTATCTCCTAATCTTCCAATTGCTTGGAGCAACTTGCTGAACCTGGGAGCTTCTTCCATTTCTGGGACTATGAAAGGTCGGAGTGTTTCAGCCTCGATGGCCAAATCATTCACATGCCTGGCGACTCGCTGTATGTCCACCATCAAATTTGCGTAATATTGGTCCCTATCTTGTACCATCCGGGCAGCGTCACGCAGTCTCTTTTGCCAATAGGTGTCCCCTCCGGTTGCAGCCTCCTCGAACACACTAATTCTTTCCTTGTAATCCTCAACAGTTGCTTCGAGGGACTTAATTTGTGCTCGTAACACGCTTACTTCGCGCTCTCTTTCTTGTAGCTCAGTGAAGCCATTTCTCTGGCAGTACATTCGAAGGGAGTGTTCAACTTCCGCCACCTTTCCTTTTAATTCGCCATTCTGACTTTGGCTTTGCTCCAGACTTTAAATAGTGTCATGGTACAATTTTTGCATCTCTAACAGTCTATTCCGGCTACTCATGGACTTTCTTTTCCATACGGCGACGTTTTCTCTCTCATGATGGACAACTTGTTTTCCCTTGTTGATTTCTTGCCTGAATCTTTCCTTTTCTTGGTCAATGGCCTTCTTGGAGGACCGTTTTTCTTCCTCCATAGCCGACCGGCAGCTTTCTATCTCCTTCTCGATCGCTCTCTTGCTGATTTCTCGTTCTTCTTCCACCAAACGGATACCATTCATTCTTTCTTTTTCAACAGCTATGAATTGACTTCGGCCAGCCTTCTGTATTTTTGCTTGTAGTAGAAGGGCATCTTTTTGATAAAGAGCATTCTTGTCGCTCAAATCTGCATTTAATTTCTTCAACTGCCTAATGATCCCGTCCCGTTCATCAACCTCTAAGTTTGCCTTATAGAGTTCGCCCGCATGTTGAGTCTGTTGGATGTCCATTTTCCTTTTAATTTCTTCGACTTCATTCCGTAAGATGTCAGTCTCAGACGGTACCACCCTTGTAAGCTCCTCGAGTGACACTGCTGGTCCTTGATCAGATTCTGGAATCACATTATTAACCCTCAAACGTCTCCAAAGATCGTAGTCTGGGGTAGTCATGTGCTCGGTATCTCCTTCCACCCTGATCCGGTAACAATGGTCTCAGGCCCTCATGATGGTCTGAATTTTCCCTTTGAACTCCCCTTTGAAGAGAAATTTAGTTTGGCTTAACCCGGCGGTATTGGGAATGAACTGTCGTGATCCGAACTGTCGAGACACTAAAAGCGGAGCACAGGTGATCCCTCCGTGCAATCCCAACATCATCAGCCAGTTAAAATCGCCACAACTATATAGAAAGTAATTAACTTTACCGAGCCATGGGACCCTCCATGCTATGTCTTCGTCTTGAATGTTCCTGAAGAAGCTAGTCCACATTTTTGTTTTCAAGTCTTCTCGCCATTCTTGTTCTAAGTACTCCCGTAAAGGCGAAAAAACTTGGAAGGATATCCCCGGCAGGACCCTCGTCGGTGTCTTCCATATGTGACTCTGAATCCATACCTGTAACAGCTGTGCGCATCCTCGAAAACGTCCTTCTTCATGTTTCCGGCTAGCATTTAAGGAAATGAAAGTCTCAGCCAAGATTGCTGGTACTGGGTTTGCTTTCTGTTTTACCCGCTCAAACAAGTCTAGAATGGCTATGTCAATGTTCCCGAGTACTCTTGGAAAGATCACCAAGCCATATATTCCTAAGGCGAATAGGTCCATTTTCTTTGCCTCGTCTGGATGTGTCGGTATGATGTCCCGAATACTTTCCCATGCAAAAACTGTATTGTCTCCTTGGAGCTGAAGCAGGCCATTAACCCAATCGTCACTCATTCCCACAAAGGTTTTGAGCTTCGCAGTGTAATTCTGATTCCTCGGAGGCTTCGCGTAGATCCAATCTTCCTGAATGTTCTTCTGGTTAAGTAAAGCAGTGTATTCTTCTACTGTAGGCATCATGTCCTGCCCATTGAAGGTGAAGCAGCAAAAGGCCGGATTGCAGAACTGGACTATAGCTCGGAGCAGGGGCTGGTTAACCCGAACATATAACAACTGTGCAATGTCGCCATAACTATCGCAAAACAAGTCTTGTAGTCTTCGGTCCCATCTTTCCCAAATGCTTTGAAGATCCCATAAGTTGTTCTGTTGGAGACTCACATAGGTGTACCCTGCTATTACGCGTTCGTTCGGCGAACTGTCCCCTTGGGTTTTCTGGTTGACCTCTGACCAATGTCTAACTGACAAATTAAGCTCTTCTTTCCTAAGACACCTTTTTCCATGGTGAGAGGCTTTCTGATCAGGCAAACCACTTGATCCAGTACCTTTATGTGATGCAAATATATGATGTATGAAAAAAACAAAAGCGAAAAGAAAACAAGTCAGTACCAGATAAAATTAATAAATATATAAATAAAAGGACAAAATTAAACAGAATAAACACACAAAACAACCCTATTTATCCCGTCTAAAACCTAAGGTTATCCGCATGGCTCTAAATGGGTAGGTTTCTATGTATTCTCTACATGCAGTCTTGGTTCTAGGAGGTACCCGAATTGTCCTTGTTGTCCTCTACTAAGAGTAGCAAGGCCCCCGATCATCACCCATTATAGGCTCCTTTCAACCGGGTTCAATTCAGGGGGACCCATTCCCTTTTGCCCGTACGAAGGAACGATATCCTTACGAAAGCATAAGGTACTCGAGCCCCGAAGGTACTTGCTAGGCCCATACGGGAGAACGATATCTCCACGAAAGCATTAGCGTTTTCCCCCCACTTAAAAAAACGGGTTTATATGCCATATTTTAAATGCGTTAAAATAAACGCGCAATTATAACCAAATGTTAATTAATAGTCACTTTAACCCGGAATTTCTAATATTAATAAAGCGGTAATTATTTTAAAAGCTTGACTCTCATTTGTTTTTGAAAAACAAAAATTATCCCCAGCGGAGTCGCCATCTGTAGCGATGTCCCCGTTTTCTCGCTAAAAACGTGGGTTTCGAAGTGTTTGTGATTTTTCGGATATAAAACGTTTATTCCGTGGGGGTTTAACAAAAAACCGCATCTTACTAAAAATTGGAGTGGCCACCGGCCACTTAGGTAGGCCGGACACCATAAAACCAGAGATTCAAAAACTATTGGGTTCGGGAGTCGGTTACGGATGGGGAAGGATTAGCACCCCCACACCGCCCAAAATTGGTACTTTAATAATTACCGCTTTATTAATATTAGATTTTCCGGATTAAAGTGACGATTAATTTAAAATTCGGTTATAATTGCGAATAAATTTTAAAGGCCCCGTTATCCGAGAGTAAACGCCCAACCACTATCACTACGCCTGATACTGGCCCCGTTTACGCTCGGATAAAAGGGCACCGCATTGACATTTTATATTTCATTATGCAAACCTAACAAAAACCTTATAGACAAATATTTACAAAGGCGTGGAACTACAAAAACATAAAAGATATAAGCATAATAATATTGAAGTGCAAAATGTATGAACAAAAACATTGTAATATGTCCTAAAAATAAAATAGCAAATACGAATATAAACATAAAAATGTGCTTTCTAAAACTAAATTAATTACATCCAACACTTATATATAAAGATGAATTACAATTATCACCTACATGACAATTACACATGGCATAATATGATACTAAAATAATAAAACAACATACTAGAATAAGACTAATATTTTAATGCTTAACATGACACAAATTTCATGCACGAATGAAAACATTGTGTAAGATAAACAATATCACACTATCATATAACCTAAGAAGCAAAAGTATCAGAAAAATGTAAACACACGACATGACATATAACCTAAACTACAATGTAACACGCGAGACAAACGTGAACACGACATGGATAAAATAAACTAAATGTAGGAACACGGTATAACAATTTTAATACACAAATCATATGGTTATAAATTAACATACTATACAAAACACATACCGATACCAACAGAACAATATGAACATGCTAGACATGTAAAAGATAAATATTTAAACATGAAAAAAAAGGACTACAATGGAAAGAAATAAACATAAGAAACAGAAATTAAAAGACAATAATATGCGATTTAGGGACGAAATTGCAAACTAAACAGAACCTAAAAGGACCAAAACTGTAATTGGACCAAGGGGCAGGCTTGAAGTGAAAAATCCAAAAACGCGGGATGGTTAAAGGGGTAATTTTACCATTTAAAAACTGATTCGATGTAATTTAGGGACTGGATTGCAAGATTTTGAAATACAAGGGGGACCAGAGTTGTAAATATCCCCTGCGGCGAGACACAAACGAAAATATCGAAAACGCGGGAGGATTTATTACGTAATTTGCCCATTTCACAAAATAAAAACACCTATAAAACCCCCTTTTTCAGCTTTATCTCAAATTTTCCCCATTTTCATTTTGATCCGTTTTAATAATAACTCTCCCCCCTCTCTTTGCTCTCAACTCATCCCATGATAACCCAGAAACCGGCGGCCGACCGCCGTCTTCTCCGCCGCCGGCCGCCGCTAGCCGACGCCGACGATCCCTAAAAAAACACCAAAATGAACCTTACCTTACCCTAAACTCAAATCCGAACTTGGATTTGGAGAAAAAGCCCCTCTTCGTCCTAGATCTAAGAAAAGAAAAACGAAAAACGTATATGTTTTTTTCCTTTTTAGACCGAAGGAACACCTTAACCTTTTAGCCGGCTCACCAGATTAAGGCTTGTTGCCGGTAGAGGAACTGACCACCGAAGGTAAAACCTCACTCTCCTTTCCCTTCCTTACTTTCAGAATACATGCATGCATGCAATATTCAAGATGGATGGATACCTTTGTATGATCTCTGTAAGTTTTTTAGAGAAATAACGAAAGGGTGAGACTTGTTTGTATTTCTGAAAAAGTGGGTTACAACTGAACTGAGACTTTTTGTTTTTTTTCTCTGTTACATATATCCTCTCTGCCTCCTCTCTTTTTAGACTAGTACATAATCTCTTATTTTGATCTGATTCTGATGCCTTTCTGTGTTTGCGTCTTTGGCATGCCCGGCCATACTTGGTGGTTGGTATGGCCGGCATGGGGAGCGGCGTGGTGGAAGTGACCGTTCGTCTGCGCAGACTGGCGTCTCGGGAGGCGAGGTGATTATTATCGCTAGAATCATTCCTATCCGTTGGATCAGATCTGATCCAACGGCTAGGACTGCTCGATGATCGGGTGGCTGAGATGAGGCCTCAGAAATAATGCACTGGCCTGGGATCACGCCACGTGGCCTGAAGAAGATATACGCTCTTGCACTTCTCACACGCGCGAGTGGGGAACCCAACAGCCCGCGCGTGGACTTCACGCGGTAGATGAGGCTCGTTATGCTTCAATCGTGGTCGTTGGATCCAGATCTGATCCAAGGGCCCTTGTTCAGCTGTGCAAGATAAAAGGATGGCGTTAGGGTTCCAATATGGTCAGGTCTTAGGGTGTAGGCTGGCTGGTTTGGGCCTGATCAGACCTTGTAATAATACTAATAATTTCAGACCCTGTAATATGTAATGGACTTGGACTGGTAATTTATTCATTTGGGGTTTAATATGTTTTTGGATTTCATATTATATTAGCCCAATAATAATAACATTAATATTAGTTATAACAACAATTAATAATAATAATACACATACGATAATACATACGTATGTACCTATGCAAACATTAATTAATATAACATACTAGCATACATACATATATAATCATACACATAATTAACATAACATCTACACACATTATCCGTAAAAACAAATACGCTCGTACTAAATATAGATACATGCGTGACACACATACACCGTATTACTTATTAATACGTATACATACATAGTTTATAATATACATGCACACACTACACACTTTACATATATTAATAACACTCATGCACATAATAAACATATAGCATAATATAATACAATGTATACATGCAACGCTAATATACTAATAATTATACTAATATGTATTTACAGACCAGATAAAATGAGTGATTACACACGGCCGCGCCCACGGCCCCTAGGTGGTGCAGCAACAGGTGCAGGTGCCTGCCTACCTCTAGCAAGCAAAGGACAATCTCGTCTAATATGTTCTATCTACCCACAACTCCAAAAAGAGTTCGAAGCCACAACTGCAGGAGCCTACCCTTCTCTGGCCAAACGCGGGCAATCTCGCCTCAAATGTTCCCTAAAACCACAACCCCGAGAACTATTATGCTCCGACCGAACCTGAGCACCATGTCCATGATATCTTTATCCTAAACCATCTCCACCGCGTCTCGTGTCTGGTCAAAATCTCCAGTCACGGTGCCTCTTAGCCTGGTCACCCCTAGAACTATACTCTACAACTCTCTTCCCCGAGCTAGAACCTCCCACGCAACGAGACAACCCCAGACTTTGCTCTATATACTTTGCCCGATATACCAAAACATCAAACTCAGTATACTCAGTGGCCAACATGAATGTCTTGACATCCTGCACCAAACCATATCAGAAACGATCACAACGGTGCCTATCATCTGGAACCAACTTAGGTGCGTACTGACTCAGCCATACGAACTGCACCTCATACTCAGACACTATCATGCTGCCCTGAACCAAGGCTATAAATTCTCATTTCTTATCGTTCAAATATCTAACAAGCAGATATTTCTTTCTGAAGGTAGCTTGGAAAAACTCCTACATCACTAGGTTTCATGCCCGTGATTACAGTGATCCACCAGGTATACGCATCCCCCTACAGTAGAGAAACAGCACATCCCAACTTGCGGTCATCATTACACTCGAGCTATACCAAGATACGCTTTGTACTGGCCATCCACTCCTCAGATGCCTCGAGTGACAACCCTCTATACTCAACCCTCCCAAGTTACGCAAACGCTCTAATGGCAAACCCAGATTAACAGCAGCAGGTGTCAGAGCAAGTACGTGAGCTCCAGTCATCCCAGCCTGAAATACTCCTATCATCGCTTGAACCAGAGGCGTCATGTCCCTAAACACAGAACCAAGTGGTGCAGGGGGTACTTGTTCCACTCCCTCAAGAGGATTAGACAGCAAATCCTCAGGGTGTACTAGCTCGCCCTCGACTCTCTGCCCTCAAGCAACAGCGTTTCTGCTAGATCTCAACTCTCTCCTCGGTGGCATAGTCTAAAATGTATCTAAAGCATGATAACTACACAAAACAAAAACAATCAGGCAAGCTTCAAGTGAGGATCCAAGACTTCCATTTAAAACCAAAATCATTTCTTAAACATAGTAATATGACAATGTGTCCCCAAGGTACCCAAACATAACACAACTCATACACCGTACATGTAAACAACCACTGTGCATAGCAACCATCTTATTACAGAAACCAATAGCATCCTAACTTTCGAAACATGGCTCTGATACACCAAATGAACCCCCTTAGCCTAACCTAGCCGAAAGACCAAACTGAGCGAGCTATATTAGGGTTTACCGAAATAAACCCTGAAAAGATTTAACTAAAATGGTCTATTTTGTTCTTTTGTCTTGTCTAATTGCATTATTAGGTCCTAAGGTGTTCATGCGATTCCTGGTTTAAATTACAACTCAATCGGGCGTCATTTCAACATCTAATTGCTCAAAAACCCATTACTGGGACAAAAGCATAATTTCCAAACTTTATAAGGACTTTCATGAATTTGAAGTTACCAATACTCAATTAGTCATGTTACATGCCTTCATGTTAAACATCAGCCCAAAATCATCATTCATATGCATTTAGTTGCACATTCATGAAACATGGACCAAATTGCAAGGATTTCAAACTACAGATGCTTATACAACTGAAATAACGGTCTGCGTACCGGTATGGGTCACAAGCATTTCGATACAGTACAAAAGACAAGGGCGTACCAATACGGTCCCTAGGCGTATCGGTACGAGCTTGTATAATTTGAAAAATTGGAATAACGTTTTACATACAACTAGAAATTAATCACCGTTAATTTTGTAAGAAACTAGACAAAATTTCTAGTTCATACATATAAGATTCACCTTCTAAGTCAAATTGTGGAATTTATGCTGATTTTTCAAACACACTGCTTTTGCATACACATCTGGACAGATTTTAAATCTTTCTACCTTAAGACCCACATTTAATAAAAACTTAGTCCATTATCATTTATAGACATAATAGGACTTACTAGGTTCATCATCCATATTATAACAACTATTAACCAACCATATTTGGTAATAAGTTATTACAACCCCATTAATTATACATGCCATCTAGTACATTTCTAAAAGAAAATGATGGATGTCATTACATTACTATGAGTATGGAGATATACCTCCCAAAATATGAAAGTGATGCTCGGCTACTCTTCCCTAGAAGCTCCTTTAAAACCTATGCATGAAATTCATCATACGCTAAGCATATACTTAGTGAGGCAACAACATTTAATTCAAATACAAATGAACATGGATAATAATATAATTAAAATAACAATGCATATGATCACTTCCATTTTATGCTTGCTAGCATATATGATATGATATGTATAATAACAACATATTACATGGTAATAACTTTGATTCTTACAAATACCATTTCCATATTTATCCTCGAGCTTTCAAGCTTTTCATCCTATTTTTTCAATTCATTTAGCCCAAGTATCGATTTAAGGAAATCTATGTACACGAGTCATCCCTCCTATACTTACTTGAGTATAATGTGTTATATGCACTATAGTGCTTAGCACCCTAAGTGCTTCCGTATACCCAAACCTTGCATGAGTATACCCTCATTAAGTATTAATAAAATTACACCGTAGTGCTTAGCACCCTAAGTGCTTACGTATACCCAAACCTTGCATGAGTATACCCTCAATGAGTATTTATGAATATTGCACCGAAGTTCTTAAAATATTTATACAGCTGTTAATGACTCTATGGATATCCATCTATACTTTTAATTTCCTATCTCATACATTGGGCTTTATATCAATCATAATATCATACATGGCAACATATATACATATTGAATATTTCATATCCAAAATAACATTCCAAGAATAATTAGTGATCCATGCATGGGTTTCAACCTTTGACATATTTCTAATATGTCAAATATATGATAAATGACATAAAGATCATGCTATACATGCATTGCACTCACCTTGACACTTTCAAAAGTAAACTTTATACTAGCCTCACTAAGCTTGGTTGTACTTTTTATCTTCTTTTTTCACTCGTTTGATCTCGAACTTGCTTGTTATATGTTTGTACATTAAATACATGACACAAGCAACCTTAAGTACATGTCCAACCTTTACTAATACATGTACATACCAATATGGAAAATTTAATAATTTCAACCAAGTACTTCTTTGCAACCTCAATGCTTCCTATACTTTAATCTCATCTCAAATTGCACATTATAACCAATAGTTTGATGATTTCCCTTTAAACCCTAAATTCTCTCTCTTAGGGTTTATAAACTAAAATTTGGAAACTTCCACATTTCATCTCCATTGTCAAAAATTTAATACCAAAATGATCCTTGTATCATAGCAAACAACATAACCATGCTTCTTGAACATTTTCCAATTTCTCACTTATTTCACCCAATTTACACAATTCACAAATTGGTCCTAAAATGACGTTTTCTTCATTCCAACAACATAATTCAACTTAGAAAACATCATTCTAATCAAATCCATCATCAAAATATTTTTTACAAAATTTCCCCTAATATTCTTCATTTTGCCAAATTGGTCCCTA
>JAGYYJ010002738.1:0-14359 GCA_019671005.1 Hibiscus mutabilis
GAAGAGTAGGATCGGATAGTTTTCTTATTCTTCTTCTTTTTCTTCATTTTTGGGTTTTTCCTTCATTTTTGCTTTTTCTCTTACTTTTATTTTTCTTTCTATTTTTCTCTTTTTGTGCTTTTTTTTTTTTTCCTTTTTTTTCTTTCTTTTTTTAATTTCTTTATTTTCTTTCTCTATTTTTTGATTTTTTTCTAATTTTTCTTTTTGATTGATTTTTTAGCTTAAATTATAATAAAAATGTAAATTTAGTAAATTTAGAGTCTAATTAAACCCTTGTCAAGGCAAAACACGGAAGGATTTGATCGTCACACCTGCGGAGAGACTAGATCGTAAAATGTGAGGCCCTTTCCACATAGCGGGCTTGGTGAATGGAAAATCGATCACCAACACCGCAAGGGGAGGCAAGATCTACATTAAGTTGGCGTACCACGGTTGGGGCATAATTTGCAAGATGTTGAATTGTTGTGCTATTGATAGCGAGACTATTGCGAAAAAATTTGCTTTGTTACGTCGGAGGTAAGATCGGAATGTTGGCGTCAGTCGCTGTCGTTGGAGGATCAGATCCTCTGAGAAAAAAAGCATTTATCGATGGTGTCAAAAGATTTTATGCGTTGATACCTTTTATTTTGGTGTTCCATCTTCTTCGTGTTTGGCCTCCTTCAAGACTAGGGTTGTTTCTTGTCATTGTCCCCATATCAAAGGTTTTCGGTCTTTCCTAGACTGTATGTGTAAAACAGATTTGCATGAATGTATCTAATTTTTTCAAACCACTATACCTAAATGCATGGTGTTTTTGGTGTATACATTTAATCTAAATGTATAGCGTTAAAATGGTTTAATGCCAAATAATGCAACTTCATGCATGAATGTGGCAGATTTTTCCGATCACCGAAGGGGATGCCACGACTCTCCTTCTCAGTCGTCCCGAGGATCTTGGTTTTTAAATGCGCGGTGCCAGATTTTTGTCTGGGTTGATCATTTCACCCCAGTGGATGCCCCAAAAATTTTGTTCATTCATGACATCTTCGCCCTTTTCTTTGTAGCAAATTTGAAATTTTAAAGTTGATGTATTTTGAATATTCAGGACTACAGATGAACAAAGATGTTTGCATTGCTACTTGTAGTTTTGATCCCATACAAAATATTCTCACCACTATTGTATAAGTCAGTGAGTTGGTTTACAAAAGTATTACTCGAAAGTGATAAAAACTACAATGGGACCTACGTGGTCAAGGCGATTGCAATCCCCGTGGATTAAAACATAGTCGATTCAAAACCCCCACCCTTTTTCGATTATCTTTCTTTGATAGAGTGCTTTTTGGCCCGTTCTTGTTGATTATCGAGCTTACACCCGAGCAATAATTTTCCCCGTTTTTTGGGCCAAAGTAGTTTTAAATGGTATGCCAACATCCTGTGACAATGTATTTTACATTGGGATCATACCATTTGGAAAGAGATGTTTCACGGATCTCGGTAAAAATGTACCCCATGTGGACATCATACAGCTGGTGTCAATTCTCATAAGCGGTAGTGGGGGTAAATTCTACTTTTTTAGCGTTCTTCCTCGCCCCGAGCTTTGCTTGAGAGTGAGCATGGCATGGCCTTAGGTTGCGTTGTGATGGCTTAGAAAAAGCGGCATTATAAACTCTACAGAGTTTACTTCATGATCTTTCTTTGCATAGTATGGCTTTTACGGAGGGGAACTACCCCCCATCATCAATTTTGCGATTTTTTGTGACTTCCGATAGGCTCCCAAATAACTCAAGGTCAGCAAGTTGGTAGTGCGTTGCCATCAAGCGACCCAAGATTGGAACCAAAATGCGGAAAAATATGACCAGTCTTTTAAAAGAGTGGGGGTGGGACGAGCTCCACGTCTCTCCCGTTGGGCACTCTTGTGCTTTCATTTAATTTTTTTTTTCATATGTTGTAGGTTCTTTATGCAGCAATATCATTGGCGATGCTTCAGTCTTGTTCTAAAAAACTTTTCCAAAAAACTTTTTTGACTTAATCGATGGCGGGTCAGGTTTTCCATCAGGCCAGATCGACGATCTTTCTTTAAAATAGTGGGTGTGACTTATCGTTTCGGTCGAATCTGATCGTCCTGGATAGAACATAGTGAGGTGAGTCGAGGGCATTTTGGGTTTCATACTTTAAGTCAGGACTTTAAATTTGGGGTAACACCAAATTTGGGGCAAAGTGGGATTCAGCCCCAATCATGAAGGTATCCTCTGCTTCCTTGAGTCTCTTTACATGATCTGATTTCCTTTGGAAACCTCGCCGGCCGCGGTCTCAAACAAATGATCCCTTTTGAGATAAAATTTTTAACAAATTTCCCCGGGAACCCCGATCGAATGGCTAATTTATAGGGATCAATGTCGGCTGATGTAAATAAACTTTCCCAGAAATAATCACTTGAGGTTGATTTTGGTTTTTATCAGTTTGAATAGGCGCGAACCGGAGAAAACGTAAGATCCTTGTCCCAACCGGGCGGTTTAGGATTTGCGGGGGATTTTCAGAGCCTCTCAGCTCGGGAAACTTTAATCGGCATTTATGCCATTTGGCTGACATGTCTTGTTGTGACTTTACAAATTGTCACTTATATCTGTTGGACTCATAAGCTGTTCCTCGACCTAGCAGCTATGTTGACACAATTCTTTCGATCTTGCTCAATTTTTAATCTTTCATCGTTGCCATCTTTGTTTTGTCTGAGTTATGTATGGATATTGTCTTGTGATCTTTTACTTTATCGGTATCCATTTTTAAGGCTCCTTAAGTCAGTTTTCTTATTTTAAAAAGAATGTATATCATGCAAAATGTGTTCTAAATTGATGCAATGCAAAATCAAGATTGCAATGATGTTTTTGATGATCTTTGATGAAATCAATGCAATGAGAATAAAAAAATGAAAAAAAGGTAGTATCGAATAAAATGATTAAATAAAATATAAATATGACAAAAATGGAGTGATTAAAAAATTGTACATAAGCGAAAAAAGGGCACGAGCCTAAATAGGGTGACCATGCTTGGCAATGGCGTGGCTCAAAAGGGGGTTGGCTTCGGCTCCTAAATCGGTTTGGTGCTAAGAGTGCAATTATCTTTGTTGTCCTCTACTAAGAGTACCAAGGCCCCGTCATCAATATATAGGCTCCTTTCAGCGGGGTTTTAATTGAGAGACCCGTTAAAACATACCTACAGAAGGCGATATCTTATGAAGCATAAGGTACTTGAGCCGAATTGCTTGCTAGGCCTACGAGAGCGATATCCTCGCGAAAGCGTTAAGCGTTTTCCCCAACTTAAAAGGGCGGGTTTATATGCAGTTTTAAATCGTTAAAATAAGCGCAATTACTGCTTAGAATATTAATTTAATAGTCAATTTAATCCGAACTTCCGATATCAATTAAAAGCGGTAATTATTTAAAAACATTTCTTATTTTTGAAAAACAAAAATTCCCAGTTGGAATGCCATCCAGCAATATCATCGCTAAAAAAATGGTTTTACTTTGTTTTAGCGTATTTTATTTTAAAAATAGATTATACACCAATGGCCCGGCGTGAACCGGTTACCATAAAACGATTTTCTTTATTTGGGTTCGGGAGTCGGATTCACGGAGTGGGAAAAGTTAGCACCACACACAGCCCAAAATTGGTACTTTAATAATTACCGCTTTATTAATATTAAACTTTCGGATTAAAGTAGTGATTAAATTAAAATTTAGTTATAAGTGGGAAGTAAATTTTAAAAAATGCAACTCAAAATGGGGGAACCATAAAAAAATACTCGATAAAAATATAAATATATACTAACATAATAAAATACTAGTCTACCCGGCAAAAAATAAACCCAACATAAAAAAAAAACACTACTTAAAACAGCCAAACATAAATATTATTATAACACAAAAATTTGATAATAATAATAATAATAATAATAATAATAATAATATAATAATAAAAATCATGATGTGATACTAATGCTAATGTAGATCTATGGATCAAAATTAAAATGCATGGAACAAAATAAAATATGTCATAAACTAGATATTGTAATTAAAATGCATGGATTAAATATGGCAAATGATACACATTAATGGAGTTAAGCGAAGAGGGATGCAAATATAGGGAGAAAAAAAAAATTAAAAATAAATGAAGGTGATCAAGAATTGAAATAAAGAAAATAAATCACGAAAATTAAAAAGTGAAAATGGGGCCCCCAGCGGGGGGGTTAGGGACTAAAGTGAATTAATAGACAAAAAAAAAACATGGAACAAGAAAGAAGGGGCCCGGAAAGGTAATTTTTTCCCCTTACGAACTTTGCGGATCCCCCCGGATCCGTGTCTGAGTGGGTTGTGCCAAATGGCCCCGTTTTAGTAGTTCCGGTTTAAAAAAAATATTAAGGGTTATTATTTTTTGAACCAAATAAACACAAAAAACTAAACCTAAACTATCGCTCTCCAGCCTCACTCCCTCACTCATTCTCGTGGCTGCGCATCGGGGAAAGGGCCCCCGTGCTCGGCTGGCCATGATATATCGTTCAGCAGCCCGGGTCAAATCCTTTGCGATGGATTACGGCGGCACTTGAACAACCGGTATGACTCGAACTCCTTTGATTCAAAATTCTAAAAATAAATCTAGGTTTAGTTAAAAAATTTGATCTAAATAGATAAAGAAACAAGGTTTGATTTTGAAATATTTATTTTTATCAATAAATCTTATGAAATTTTTCTTCTCGTCCGAAAAATCCCCCCTTTTTCTCACTTTTTATATTTTGAACCCGCTTTCATTTTCTTCTTTATTTTGGGTTTTTTTCGATTTTTCAAACCCAAAAAAAATAATTTCTTACAGTGATTGCGGAAACACGAGAATAGGGTTTTTTTGGATATGGGTTGGCCGAGGGTGTTGTGGCGGTATGGGTATTTTGGGGGTTTATTTTTGGTTATTTTTATATTTAGGGTTAGATTTGGGGTTTTTTTGGTTGGATGGCGAAATATGGCGGGGACAACGACAAGGTGACCCGGCAAAGGGGAGGTTATCTAGGGTTTTGTCTGGTAAGATCAGTCATGGATCAGGGATTGGGATCTAAATTTTGGTTTTTTTTTTTTAGGCGAGTTTTAGTTTAGGGCCTAAAGCAGTTATTACAATTATCAGCAATCATCTCATTCATTAAAAAGGGCAATTCAAATCCTATATTTCATCATCATTATTCATATGTATTTACCATTCTTTATTTATGCATCACATTGATTCTTCAATATATCATAATAAAGTCTATAACATATTGAAATAGTTATCATAAGTGAATGTACTTTACATGACACGTGATCATCTGTTCAGAATAACATATAACATACTTATCGGTAATTTTATCATACAATGTTAATAATTTTATTTGTCATATCTTCCACTTGGATATAAATTATAATTTTTGATAAGTTTATAACTTTTAAACAATGCATTTTCATATTGGACGGGGTTGACTTATCATAAGTTTTCCCTTTTATAGTGTTTTATCATATAAATGTTGACTCTCGACACTTTTGTCTTACTTACCCCGGAACCCTTGGGTTTCAGGCTTTCTTTTCGGTGGAGAGGACCATCCATACCCCGATGGGTAATCGGACAAGCGAAACCCTTTTAAAATTCTTCTTCGGGAAAAGGGCCAGCGATTCATCGAATAGCGTTGGAGCTTTCATGAAGTGCGTGAAAGGTACTTGCTTCTTCTGTTTATCTACCCGGGGGATTTCGGATGAATCATCTACGAGGGAAATAATTGACTTGATTCTTGAGACTCGATTACTTTTTCCCATACTTGCTAAAACCAATTTTCCATCCAATGTAAATACCATGAAAAAATTCACATCAATTCATTGCAATTTTACTTACATAAATCAAATAATGTCCCTTTTATTTGTATCTTTCTTGGACAATTAAACTTCCACTTGAACAATTCAAAAACCCTTTATATTCAAATATAAAATGTTAAAATATTTTCCTCTCTTTCTTTTGCCCGAAACTTTTTGATCCCTAGTGACCGCAAACTTAAAACAACTCCTTTGGTTTTATCAAACCAATATTTAGATAAAACATCAAAGTCTATTCTAGCAACTTGCGCTACCTTAAAAAGCATTTTACAGAGCCGAATATGTTTTGGTTTCGACTTTCTTTACAGTTAAAAGCTAGATTGAAAACAAAATCCAGCGGTATAAGCCACTAAATTAATAAAATCTAAAAAATTATGAAAAATCTTGACACCCCAGGGTCCAAATTAGACAGAAAAACTGTTTTATAATTTTTCAAATTCTTTGAATAAAATTCATATTTTTTACACTAAGCTCGGAATAAGTTCTGGTTTTTTGGGAAAAGCGAAACTAACAACCATATCTTTACATCGGTATAAGAATTCACCATCCAACCATTTTATAAATTTATGGCAATTTATTAAACTCTTTGCCATAATTCAAATCCTTACAACTTCATATTTACTTTTATTTTCTCAGCTACTTTATTACTTTTCCTTACTCTTTACAAAGGTTCATTATGGTCCTTGGTGACCATTTTGGACCTCTAAACAATTATTCGTACTTAAATTGATAATTCCAACTTCATATTTATCAATAACATCTTTAAAAATAATAATTCAAAACAATACCTAAATTTCTCCCTTCAAATCAGTGATCCATACGCCAAACATTTTTATTTTTGGTCTAATTATAAATCAGCTAATTTAATCATAATCTCATCGTCTAATGCTAGAATAATTTCACAATAATTCCCTTTATTTCCTTACTCCTGAGTGGAATTGGTCACTTGACATAACAAGAGATTTAACTCATACGGCACATCAAAGCAGAACTTCTAGTTTCATAATTCATTCATTTCATCCTTTTATTCCCAAAACTTAGGGTTTATGTTAAACATGGGGTAATTCGGAAATCAAGCGTTTCATGTACACGCCATCAAAATCTGCCGAATCGACTTTAAACTCAACGTGTGTTCTTAATCTTATGATATTAACTATTTCAAATAACACATGCTTTACTTTATTATGTATTGCAAAAGGAAGAATTAAGCATGGTGACGCAGGTAATTTTAAATTTATTTAGTAGTGAAGTACCAACTTGACAACAAATCAATGGCTACAATTAAATGTAAATCTATCGGGGCGAAGGTAAATCGTCAACTAATATTTCATGTTCAAAAGCGTCATTTTCCATTTCAAAAATATTTTAAAATTGCCATCCTTATGAAATAGCCAATTTCCCCCAACTGTATTTATTTATAGTTTGTTTCCAAAAAGTCATTCCATTACAATCTAACTAAATTTCTCTTCCCTGTGGCCCTTTTTTCCCTAAATATCATTTGATTTTCCATGGTTTTTTGGAACAATTCATTTAATTCAATCCAATTTCGGAATATTATTAAAATTTTTTTACTTGGGTTTTACCCTTTATCGAGCTATTATTTATTCCCAAAATTCTATATTTCCATATTTGAAAAATAAATACTATTATCTCATAAAAAAATTCATTTCTTGGGACTTAGATAGTTTTCTAACTCGGTCTATTATTTGATAATTATAAAAAAACTCGTAGAGTAAAATTTTTTCTTAGAAATCCTTTCTCCGAAAATCATCGAATATTCTCTACTCTTCTTGAGTCCCAAAATTTATGAAAAAGCTTTTATGGACCTTAGAATGTCAAATCCTAGTGTTTTTCCCCAGCCTTCAAAAACAATTTTATTGATCAGGTGTTACATAATTGCATCTTAATTCTCAGCTGATATCAAAATTCTTATTTTGATCGATTTATCCTTTATCTTGAATAAAATCCCTGGATATTTTACCTTTGGGCCCAGACTTTTACTAAAGTGTCATTTTTGGGCACTAGGCTTTCTTTAGTTATTCTCATCACCTGACACTTTGAATTAGAAACTTACTTAAAAACCTCCTAATTAAGAGATCTTAACTTTGCCTTTTTTTCATTTTATACGCTAAGTTAAATCTTTTGCTATTCTTGGGACTAAATAACCGTTTTACTTGGCAAATTTTGGAATTTTTACCATTAACCCTCCCAGGTTTATGCGTGACAAAGAGCTTAGTGTTTTAAAAAAAAACGGGTCCTAAGAGTTTTGAAACTTTCAATCTCGTCCCCGATGTTTTTTAAATTTAATTTTAGAGTTGGGTAAATACCTTTTTAGTCAACCGAATCCCTTCACTTGATTTTTAAACCCGAATCAATGTTAAATCACCCTTGCCCTTTGAATGTTGTTTTGTTTTTCCCTTTTCATGTCATGCATATTTAATTTAAGCCTTTGTTTTTTAAATTCCTTTATTTTACACTCTATTTTTATTTCCTTATAATTTCAGCATTGTTATTGTACATTTAGTCGTGTTTACTTGCTTGTTTGGTTTTCGAATGCTTGTTTTGGCTTTATATATATGTGTATTATTTTTTTTAAATTTGCACATAACCTATGTAGAATATAGTTTGTTAAATCGCTTTTTGTATATAATATGGTTTAAGATAATGTGTTGTGTATATCATTAAATATTGTATGTATGTTTTTTATTATATTTGTGTTTTTATGTGGTTTTCTATTTTAATTTCGTTCTCGTATGTTTGCCATGTATACATGTTTGATTTTTATTTAGTTTCTTTGGAATTTTAAACTTTAATCGACCCTTTTATTCGAAATAAATGTGGTATTCCCAAGCCGCGGGGGTAGTAGCATTTCAATTTGATATCGAATAATGGTCTTTAAATTTTGCATGTATAAAAAAATTTTTTAATTTAAATGCCCACTTTAATTTAAAAAGTGTATTAAAAAGCGGTAATTAATTTTGTACTAATTTTGGCGAATTAGGTGCTTACCCTTTTCCCCTCTTGCTCTCGAACCTATTTTTATCTTTGGTTTCTTTTTATTGTCCGGGTCTACCCCTTAAAGCGTGTGCTGACTCACATTTTATCTTAAACATTTTAAAAAAAAAATTTCCCCCATTTTCAAATATTTTCCAACTATTTTTAATACTTTCAAATATTTTAAAATTTTTTTAAAATATTAACCGTTTTCAAACATTTTGTATGTCCTCAAATTTTTTAAAATATTAACTATTTTCCTCATTCTTTAAAAATCAAGTGTTTTAAACCCGACAATTTTTTCTTTAAAAATCCACATTTTAAACTTTTAAAAAGAAATTTTTCAAAAAGGCCCAGATATTGGACTCTTTTGGAGATCGGTTTTGGTTTTAAATCAAAAAAAATCGAGCCTTTTAAAAAAGTATTTTATGTTTTATTAATATTGGAAGTTGTAAATTAAAGTGACAATTAAAATTAACATTTATTTATAAATCCGGTTCATTTAACGCTTTAAAATCGGAAATTTAACCAGTCTCTTTAAGTGAGAGGAAAACACTAGTGCTTTAGTGAGGATTTTATTCCCGTATGAGCCTATTAAGTCCCTTTGGGGCCCCATTGCCCTATGTTTTGTTGAGAATCTGTTTTCAAGTATAGACATAGCAAATGGGTCCCCTTGAATTAAACTCGATTGAAATGACCTATAAAAGGTGATGATTGGGGGCACGCTCGCCAGAAAAGAACCGGGCCCTTAGTACCCCTTTAGCACAACTGCGTATAAAGAACATACTTACCACTTTAAATACATGAATAACCTGGGGGTTTTAGATAAAAGTATATAGGTTTATTACCTTTACTATTTTCAACGTTAACCTTTTCTTTTGTGTTTCATTTATATATATTGCTTGCATCAATTTATGACATAAAGGTGTTAGTTAGGGTGGTTTACCCAGTTAGAGATCTTTCATCACGGATGGGGTTTTCCCAAAAGGAGACTTGCTCAAGAGAATTAGCCCGTTGTTTTGGGGGGGGGCCAAAGGATTTGAGATGAAGCATTTCTAGCAAATAATACAAAGGTGAACCAAAAACAATAAGACTTTTAGTCGAAAATTATAGAAAACTTCATTTCTAGGGGTTTAAAAAACCCATCGATTCTAAACTTGAAGCGACCGTTCAAAAATTTTAGGCCTACGATGCTAGTCAATTCGAAACAGCCCCGGGATGTGAAGAAATCTAGCCTTTTAAGCCTATTTGCTCATCCTTTTTATTACCCTTAGGAACAATTTTGATATTCGAAGCCCTCGAGAGAATTTAAGGATATATTTGAGAAATTGGAAGTCGTCCCTCCCTTATGGCGAGAATCTTTTCAATCCTATAAAATTGCTCAAGGTGACCACCAATAAATCTTCTTTGTTTGCATACCTTGCATTTATTATTCCATGCTCTCATAATATATTTTGTATGAATCAAATTTAAACCTTTGGGGTTAATAATGGAATCTCATGGCGATAAGTTCAAATCGAACCATTCCCTTTCGACATCGTTCTCGGACCAAAGTCATAGAATATGGGGGGCTAGTGTTGAGAAGTTGCAAAGGACGTCAGTCAGAGTTGAAAGATCTCATGAGGAGATCATGGGTCGCGTCCGGGTGCGCTAGAAAGAGGATATTGGAAAGCCCCTGTTGTCGATGAGCGTTCCAATATGGAAGACCTGAGCGGCCTTCATGAAGGTTCAATTAGAGGATTAGTTTGAAGGGATCCGTATAGGTGGGAATCTGCTACACCCATCGGCATGCACGCGATTCGAGAATGGCGTTGATCGGGGTATCCCCGGGCTTGAATATGATGAATGAGATAGAAAAAGACTAAAGGGGTTTGAAAAGAAGTTTTAGGAAAACACCTGCAAATGGAAGAAAGTCAACTCGTGCAAGTATTGTGATTACGAGGTTGATGCCTATGAGTTGAGCTTGGTATCTTGGTCATCTGCCTAAATTTAAAATCTGGGGGGGAAGTATGAAAACCCAACCCCCCAAACCCTTTATATGTATTCGTAAAATGGTGGTTTTTGAAAGGGAAAATCTTTTTTTGCGAATAAACCGGGAAATTTTTATTTTATCCCCGTATAATGTAACTAGAATCTTCAGGGCTTTTTCCCAGGCTGGGGCCCTGAAAGGGTTGGTTTAAAAAGAACTTTCTTTGGGTTTCCTCGGGCAAAATAAGAAAGTTAGATATATGCCTAAAATGGAGGACATTCAAAAAATGGACACCTAAAAGGGCTACTTTGAAAATGATTTGGGTTCTTTAAGGTTCAATTCCGGAGCAAAAAACTTGGTCTTTTAAATGAACTAGGCAGGGAAAAACAAAAAATACTCGAAAAAAGACAATAAGGTGAGCAATGTATCTCAGCCCCAACAATTCCTTTAAAAGGGGGGGAAAAAAGTTCCAAAGGCCCCGGTTGGGGGGCCTACAAAATAGGTTTTTCTTTTTACCCATTCGGGGTTTCCCCCCAACCTGAGCGGTTTGGTTAGCCCTTATACCCCCAAAGCCCCCATCTATAGTTTGACCTAAGGCTGGTGAATACCCCGCTGAACCCTCCCCACAACACCCAAAGTTTCCCAAAGCCTTTAAGGGTGGTTGGGCCCCGCTCATATGGGGTTCAGGGCACCTAGATGTGGCTAAATCCTTTTAAATGTGGCCATTAAAGGGTTAGGTTCTTAGAAGTTGAGAAGTAAAGCCCCCAAAGGTTTTTTGAAATCTTTATTGCATTTTTCCTTTTTTTTTCTTAGATTGGTTTTCAATCCTTGCATTTTTTTTTTTTCTTTTTTTTTAAATAACCTTCTCTTTTAAAAGTGCTTCCCCTTAATACTTATCATGTTAAAATTTTATTTAAATAAAAATGCTTTTTGTTAAATCATATATATATGTATACCCCTCTCTTACCTCAAGTTTAGAAAACATCATTTGTGACATTCTTCAAATAAAAGATCAATCGAATATTGATCACAATGAAGTATGTTTTTTTCTCAACCCCTTTTTCGGTGGTAGCGTGAAGGAAGACTACTACTCTTTGATAATGTTCGTGATGAAAAACCCAAAAAAAGGCCCGTAAGTTCTTAAATTTGAAATTTCCCTTTTAAATAAAAAAAAAAAAGGGAAAAATAAAAAAAAAAAATAAAATAAAAAAATTGTCTAATGAAGGGTGAGGAAGAACCAATCTAATAAGGAACTAATTTTATGGTTCAATACCCCAAGTAAATCTTTAAATCAATGAACAATTGAATGAGTCCGGGAAAATCAAGGGTGAGGGGGTGACAATCTAATAAGGAACTAAATTCCCCCGGTTCAATACCCGCGTGGGTTAAAGGGGTTTTAAATCTACACAATCATGATTGAATTAATTTTTTTAAATTTACGTTTATATCCCGAATCCTCAAGAAAATGATTTAAAAGGGAAAATTTGAGAACTAGATGGGTATTTTTTAAATGACCAAGAAAAACCATAATCTAAGGATGAAGAGCCATCAGAAAGATATCATAATTTCATATATACCACAACATTTAAAGGCAAATTGATCAGGAGTTGAAACTAAAACATTATCCTGATATCAAGAAACTATTCTTTTTCTTTTCTTTTTAATTTTGGGGTTTTCAAGTCATGTATCTAATTTAAAAAACTCTTCTTAAATATCGGTTAAAGGCCTTTTTAAAAACAAAAATTCTTTTTTAAAATTTATTTCAAACCTGAATTTGATGCAATTGATCATCTTGGGTTGACAAAGGGTAAAACCCCAACATGAAGGCGTACAGGCGGGTGATGAGGTGTCCCCGGGAAAATGGTGCCTTTTTCTACAAAAAAACAAAAAATTTTAAAATTGAGATCTGATCGAATGGACAAAAAAGACTTTTTTATCCTTTTAAGTTTTTCTGGCTTAAAAGCAAAGTAATCATCAAAAATTTTTTGGGCAAAAATTTTGTTGGGTAAAAATGACAAGATCAGATCCCCCAGTCCAAATTAACCATTTAAAGTCAAAAACTTGCTTTGAAGAGACACAAAAATTGAAAGGGAATGGGGTTTCCGCAATAGGGCCCCTGAAAAAGCAGGCGAGATTTTTCAATTCTTTGAAACAGGTCCTCGGGCCTTAAGGGTTCTTCTGCATCATACAATTAGACATCTCTAGGTTAGGGGGGATGCTAATTCATAAATCAATTATTTTATCTTTTTGACAGATTTAAGAAGATGTAATGTATGATGGAAAGAAGTAGATTTCAGCAAGATCTCGGTTCGTACTTTCGTGAGCAGCCAAGACTTTAATCATGACTTCTTGAAAGTGTATCGCAGCAAAAGAATCGAGTTCTCAGCGTGAAGAACTCATCAGTAAATCAAAGTTCTGTCTGAGAAGAGCGTGTCGGCAAAATTCAGAGTTACTTCAAGATCACAAAGCCTGTTAATTTTTATTTTATTTCAGGCTGACAAACTTGATGCTCAGAGATGTTAATATATCGATGCAACCTTGATTTTCAACCTGGTCTCAAAATCAATGGAACCTCGGTGCATGATAATCCGAGATCATTGTGGCTTTCAAAATCTTTCGGCGTTATTTCTTGAAAATCGATATGACCTTGATTACGCAGTAAATGGACTTTCATTAAACCCTTGAGTGTTTGGTGGTGACATGGTAAAGACCTTTAGTGCGGCTTTAATTTTTGGGAAATCAGTAAAACCTTCGGTGCATGGTGACCTGACCGTGTGGCTCTTGAGTGTTTGACTTTATTTCTAGTCATCGATGAACCTAAGCATAGTGATAAGTCGTCTGCAAATCCTTGATGTTGGAGATTTTCTTGTCGATCATACATGCAGACAGCCAGTGCATGGTGAACCATGCCCTGTAATCTTTAGTGTCATGACTCTTGGTTTCCCAAGCCATCGATGAACCTACAGTGCGATGATTTGGGCTGTCAATTCAGCGCTAGTGCTCAATCTTTAATCATCCGGATCCTCGGTATGTACCTTCGGTGTTTGGTGATTGAGACCATTAAGAAGATTATTTAAGTACAAATCATCGGTCAGCCCCTTAGTGCGTGGTGATTGAATTAATAAATAAAGCCTTCGAGTGCTTGGCCAGTTAATCTCTCGAACCGTCAACAAGACCTTTGGTGCAATTATTATAACAACGGGAAGTGGGACAAAATTAGTGATTTTAGTTTTTTCTCTATCCTTGTGCTGAGAATAGAGCAAAGAAGAGATGTAATCACTAATTTTATCAGGGCCTTTTAATTTATAATTTGGGCTTTAGTTATTATATGATATTAGTATTATTACTTATTGTTATTGTTTATTATCATTATTATATTATTACCTATTATATTATTATCATCTTCATTATTATTATATTATCTTATATTACTATTATTATTAGTAATGATATATTATTATTTATTAAGTAGTATTAAACAAAATCAAGAACAAATTAAATAATACACAACAAATAAACAGCGAAGTTATTTTAATAG
>JAGYYJ010000875.1:0-11742 GCA_019671005.1 Hibiscus mutabilis
GAGCAAATTTGGGAATCTTGAAATCCGGAGGAATGAGGATCGGGGTAGGATTCCTAGTTTTGAAAACATTTATCTTTTCTTTCTTCGCTCTTTCTCGATTCTTTCTTCTTTGGTCAAGCATGCCTCTTTAGTTTGTTCCTTTTTCTAACTAATTCGCCCCAAACCCCCAGTATTAAATGATGAAGTGCCATCTTGATAAACTAAACAATGCAAGGATGTGATGCAAGTGCATACATGAATGCAATAAGGCATCGATTCATATGTTTTGCCCCCAATAGAACATCTTTATTGACCAAAGGTTCCATTATATGGTATTGGGGTTTACGAATAGCGGTGGCCCAACTAATTTCTTGATCTCTTCAATAGTCGCCGCCTTTATTCGCGGCCGGACCCATATTACGGCTTATCGGTTCTGTGCTCGGCTAAATCGCTCGGTGAGCTCGCCGGGGCTTGAGTTATAACGGTCTTCATGTCTTCTCTTTTCTTTGTTTTTGTACTGATCTTGCCGGCCCGGATCTTACGTAAAGAAGTCTTAAGCCCTTTTCCCGTTTCTTTAGTCTTGCGTTTTCCATTGAAAGGCTTGTGATTCTCTCTTTCTGCTGGACATGATTGGGATATCGTCCATGGCGGCCTTTCCAACTCACTTTGGAAAAGCGTCGCGTTGGCTCTGGGTTTCTTTGGTTTTGTGACAATGATAGGTTTCTTATTATTCTTGCATTAGTTTCCCAATTTCCAATCGTTCCTAAAACGAATCATACTTGATCCCTTGGGGTGTCGGGACGACATTCTTGAATTAAAAGTTTTTTAAGACTCGTCTTGCTTCTTTTTCATGCTCGGATGTCCCCCATGCTCATAGCGTGCACGTCAAGTTCATATTCAAAAAAGCTTTTATTCTTGACTCCACAATTTATCTCGCAAATGACCCCTTTTTTGTTTTTTTGAACCTTGGGTTGGCGTTGACCCTCGCCGACTTTGCCTGGGGCAGCGGAAAATTTTTTATAGAATGGGGTTGTTGTCAAAACCCCACAAAACTCTTTTCTTTAAGATCTTGAACTCATCCTTGAGGCACAATTTTCTCGTGTAATGGTGAATCGCCTATGTAGTGCATTGCACCAAACCATTTTTTGTAACCCCCCGGATAATGAGGTTTCTTTGAGTCCCGAACTTCCCGTGCGAAAAAGGCTCTCCCAAAGCAGGGGAAATGTGGGTGTATCTACATGGGTATAAGATAATGCCTTACGATGTCATTGGATTCTCGAATTCCCTGGTTGTGCCTTTGTTCCCTGGTATATACCTCGTATATCAGCTTGCTCAACTTGAGATTGATCCAAAGGATTGATTTGTCGTATTTAACGGTGTTGTGCGTTTTGGGGCATTCGACTATTACATTCCATTAGATCCTTTCGTTTTTTAACCGACTTGACAGGCCGCCTTTCATCATAGCATTCACCCGGTCCGTCATCTCGGCCATTTTTTTTTAACCCTCTTGTGCCTCTTGCTTGTTACAAGGCCGACCGTTTCCCTTTGCGAATCTATTCTAGAGTCCTTGAGCGATTCTTCTTGCCCCGTTCGGCTGGTCTCGGGGATGGAACTCGGAAAGGCTGGACCCTCCCTTCGAGTCAAAGAACCTTTGGTCCTCATGAACAATCTTACATTATAGGAGAAACCCCACAAATCAAATATGTGCAGAATGCGATGATTGCAAAACAAAAAGGAAAGCAAATCGATCAGGACAAAAAATAAATACATAATAAAAGGCAAATTAAATGTGATAAACAAACAAAGAAATCATATTTACATCTCTTCTAAGGTACCTAGGTTTCCGCTGGGTCTAACGGGGGGTGGGTTTCATGTGTTCTCTATGTGGGGATGTCCCCCTTTATGCTAAAAACATATTTTTATCTATTGTTTTGTTTTGAAAAATTTATTGTGGGGTTTTAAAAAAAACAGTATTTTTTTTTTGAAATTGGAGTCCCAGAGCCTTGGTGGGGGCACCATAAAACCAAAGATTTGAAAATTGTTGGGTTTGGGAAAACGGTTACGAATGGGAAGGATTAGCACCCCCTTAGCCCAAAATTGGTACTTTGATAATAAACCTTTTTTAAAATTAAATTTTCGGATTAAAGTGATGATTAAATTAAAATTTGGCTTTAAGTGGGGGGTAAATTTTAAAAGCCCCATTTTCAGAGTAAACGTGACCACCATCCTTTCGCGTCGGCCCGTTTCTTTTCGGATAAAGGCACCGCATTCTAATTTATATTTGTTATGCAATCTTAGAAAAGCACAATATAAAAAATACAATTTACATTGACATGATATTAAAACATAAAACATGAATATACAAAAATAATAAATTAAACACATGGACATAACTATCCAAAACATGCACATAATCATGAAGAAATCCTTTTCAAAATTAATTAACTAAATATGACATACTTGAACTTAAAACAAATGCAAAACATGCAAACAAAATATATATGATATGCGATTAAGCTAATTGACTTCTTCTTCTTCTTTGCTTCTATTAGATTCATGGTTTGGGATTATTCTTTGTATATCTTTTGAACCCAACCATGAACTAACTTGATAAACTATGGTTATTGTGTTTTGTGGTTGTGAGAAACTATTGGGTTTTGTTTAGGTAATAAGAGTTTGTACTTTTTCTATTTCAAGGTTTATTCATAGTTAGATTCAAAGCGAATGAATATGATCTTTATTCAATCCAATGATGGTGAAGATTAATCCGGCTTAGGAATAAGTTAAGGATTTCAGCGGCTAAGAAGAGGCGCAAGATTGGTTGTTGTTCACCCTTGATTCACGCGAGGATGTATTATCAAGGCATGCACAAGTAGCTAGAGTTTCGACTTAGGGATAGAAGAAACCATTGAAAAGCGCTCGCCGAACCTTGAAGTTG
Source organism: Hibiscus mutabilis (assembly GCA_019671005.1). Taxonomy (NCBI): domain Eukaryota; kingdom Viridiplantae; phylum Streptophyta; class Magnoliopsida; order Malvales; family Malvaceae; genus Hibiscus; species Hibiscus mutabilis. The sequence continues at coordinate 2,918 of JAGYYJ010000875.1, forward strand.
CTGCCCGATCGCCCAAGTAGTTGCCCAACTAGTTGCCCGAGGCAACCATCGATTAGTTGCCAAGGCAACCCCGTTTGTGCAAGTTGCCACGGCAGCTGAGTTGCCCGTGCACTCTTTTACCAAGACAATCAATTTTAGTTTATTGCTTTTAGTTTTTTCGTTAATTAAAACCTCTAATTATCAATTGTGTTTTTTTTTTCGGTGTCGATAACTTAAGCAAAGTGGCCCAAACCAATCCTGTGGAGCGATACTCGATACTCATATCACTTTATTACTTGCGGCGTGTATACTTGCACAATTGCGTAGCACTTATCTATCACATAACAAGTTTTTGGCGCCGTTGCGAGGATTGGCAATTGGTGTTAGTTGTTTTTGTTATTGCATTTTTTCTCTTAGTTTTACTAACTTTTCTTTTTGTTTGTTTTATCAAAAAAAAAAAAATTATTTGCGTCTTCTAAGTTAAGGAACATCAACATGTCGGAAATAAAAGCCAATCTATTGAGAGATGATGTTGGAAGATATGAATCAATCAATCAAGAGTTTCTTGCACCCTTTGATGATTACCTATACCAGCAGAGAAAAGCCCAAAGAACTTATACCATGGAAAAATCTTGTGCTATGTGTGGAGAACATCATGTGTTTGAAAATTGCCCTCACATTTTCGGTGCATATAACTACATGGAGGACCATAGAGGAACAACAGCAAAATTCTTCATGGTATGGTCAAAAAGCTCAAAATTTTTTTACCATAACAATTTTGCTTGACAACAGGATATGCCATGGCAATGTAGTCCTTTTCAAGAGCATTCCAATTCCTTGGAGAAGCGTTACTAGCTTCCTTGGCTAGACTTGCGGATCAATTGAAGAGATTCGAGAGCTATCAAAATCTATGGATACGAGGATAGCTCGGTGGGATGCAACCTTAGGGGATTGAGAAGATCAATTGGGAGATCCACATATGTCATGGATAACATGCACCAACAATTCATTCCTAGGGATCTTGGCGTCCCAAGGCAAGAGGATAAGGAGCAATACAAAGAAATCTCTCCGATGTGTGAGGAACAACTAGAACCTCAAAGTCAAGAGGATGCCAATGAGAGAGGCGCCCAACACATGATGAGCTTGAACAACAAATTGCCTCGGCAATGATTGAGAGCCTGAGCGAGCAATGCGGCGACAACACTCGGTGGTGAGAACAACAATACTACGACAAATTACGAGGAACCTGATGCCCGAGGAAGGTTACAGCGTTGATGTTGAAGCGAGGAATCTATAGGGTGCTCTCATCTACAATTGCCACGGCAATTACGACCACATGCAAGATCAGCGAGATGATAATACTTTGCCAATGGAATATGAGCAGGTAATAGTTGAACCTTTTGAATTCTTTAAAAACTCACCTCGTCCATTGCGGTATGTCTTGAGAACCGAGGTTGGTAGATTTGAAGCCATCGAAATCTCTCTTGATGGAGATGTTTGAGAGGCCAAAAGAAAAAGGTGTTTGGATTCATAAAGCTCTTGAGAAAATTGATTCTTCCCTTGACTTAAAGCAAAATTTGACAAGCTGATTGCCACGGCAATTGGCGAGCAACAATTGCCCACGACAACAAGGCTACATCCAACCATGATAGAAAGTCGACAAGAATGAGGTAATTGAATGGTTGAGAATGGATATAATTTTCCTATTAATATATTTGTGCCTTGGGGAATAGTAGCAAGGTGGAGAGTATACATGGACTACAAGCGAACAAGAAGAAAGACACCTCCACCATGGTAGCATAAAGGGAGTAGTGGCAAGCACATTTGCCAAACTCTTTTTGGGCAATATTATCACCCGATGGAGAGTGCGGATGGACTATAAAAGTATCAGCGGCAACCTTCAACACACCGCGACAACTCTTCTCGCATGCGCCTCTGGCAACCATGGGCCAGTGGCGCCTCGGCAGCCCCAGCGGCGCCTCGGCAACCATGGATGTGCATGCCTCGGCATTTTCATTTTTACGGCAACTATTTGATACATTTATTTTTATTTTTATTTTTTGAACTATTTTGTTCTATTATTTTTTGTTATTTTTTCTCTTTATTTTTTAGGATACAATGGCCCGGCAACTCTTGATGCACATGCAAGTAAACCTGCATCGGCAAACATGGATCAAATCAAGCAATGCGAACGCGGCAACATTCAACAATGAATCAAGCAAGACCTGAAGAAACTTGACTCGGTGGCGACCTCACTAACTCATTTCATTTAGTTTCTTTTAAATTTTGTTTCACTCTTACATGCATTGAGGACAATGCTTGGATCAGTTTTGGGGGTGTTGGTTTCTAGTTAGTTTCATGTTTAGTTGCATTCATCTTTAGCAATCACATATAGGTTGCATATGTTACTTGCCATGCCTTTAATTTGATTTAATTGCTTAAGACTTGTTGAATATCCAATGATGAATTTTTGCCATTGTACTTAATTGAAATAACCTTTAATTTTAGGATTGCATGAAAAAGAACTTAGAATTTTACTATGATGCTGAATTTTTTTACGGTTGTGGGTTGTTGATTCAAAGAAACTTAGTGAACTTAGGTTGCTTAAAATTTGGGTAAATTTAAAATTGAAAATTAAAGTTAATTTCTTGCTAGAGGTGTTAAGGTTTGGCTCTAGTAGTAAATACACTTTCTTGCTAGAGGTGCCCGAAACTGGCTCTAGTAGTTAATGCACATTAAAGAATCGCTAGAGGTGCCGAAATTGGCTCTAGTCGACTAAAATAAAATGAGAAATTGCTTACTTTGCTAGAGGTGCCCGAAATTGGCTCTAGTGAAAATAAAAATAAATGCCCGATAATTAAATTAATAAAGCCTATTAGTTCACATAGAATCTTGAAAATCAACTTGTTCACAACTACGCACACACATTGTCCACGAGCATTATAGTTTGGTTCGGGTAATTTTGTGTTATCAGAAAAATTAAAAGGTGATCATACTTTTTGTGCCACGGTTCGAGTTTGAATTCAAGTTGATTTCCAATAGAGCGGTTTGTGAAAAACTTCCGGGATCCTTCAACTTAGGCGGCATGCGATTGTGCAACATTGCCATGCATCCTGCATTCGCGGCAATTGTTTCAAACAAACTCTCTAGCCTTGTTCTCTTGGACACAATGTCTTTAAGAAACTTGGCATAGTTTGGCATTTGTTCAATTGCTTCCACCAATGGCAAGTTGATGTGGACTTCTTTAGGATATCAAGAAACTTCTTGAATTGGTATTCTTGTATTTTGCTTTCGCTTCAACCTTTGTGGGAATGGTGGTGGAAATCTTCTATCCTTTCATTGGTTTGAAACACGATTGGCGGCATTCTTGGGGACATCTGGAGTTCCCGATGCGTTATCAGCCCCAGGGGTTGCGAGGCGTGCTTATCACAAGTTGCAAGCGTCGGCGTCATCGGTTTCGAGGCATGTTTATTGCGGTTGCGCGGCAATTCTGGTTGACATCGAGACTTTGCCGCTAGGTTCGTCTTGATCTTTTTGTGGAGTTTTGTTTGTGGCGGGTTTGAACCTCTCTAAGTTGTTGGCCACTTCTGGTGGTGATTGCCTTACATTGCTCATGGCAGTTCCTCTTGCGACTTGGTATCGCTAGGTAAACCTCCTTGTGGTCTAGTGTGTTGATTTTGAGCAAATTGTCGACTTGATTTTCCAATGATTTGATTGCCGCCTCTTGGTTTTGCAATCTCATCTCGATCTGTTAATAAAAGCATCGATTCTTTTTTGAAATTACTATTCTCGACCATATAAGATTGATTTTCATCATAAAAGCATTTAGAAATTTTCCAAAGAACTAGATGTTGTCGGTTGTTGTTTTGCGGCATCATTGCCGTGGCATATTCTCTTTGGAATCCGATGCTTGTGCATTACGATTGTTACGGTTTAGAGCATTGTTGGGATTACTCCATGAAAAATTTGGGTGCTTCTTCCAATTTGGATTGTATGTATTTGACATCATGTTGTTGCCCGATTGTAATTCCCCACATAGAAGCTAGATTCGGATTCTGCATACATTCGGAAGAATTATGGTTATCACCACATAACTCACAAAAGAATCCATTACCTTGACTTCATGTGTGTTGTTTGGTTTTGCATGTTACGGACCATCTTGGTTAAAGCGGCCAAGTGTGCGAAAGTGAATCGATGATCTAGTTCATGTATTGTGGCTTAGCGTCTAACTCCTCCTCTTCTAGTAGATGGGAATTGATAATCATTCTTGGCCAGCTTTGTTTAAAATTTGCATTGCTTCTTCGGTGACTTATCTAAGTAGTATGCCGTTTGGGGCATCTAGCATCATCCTTGTTGGTGTATTCGGCGTTGTAAAACATTGTTACTTGAGTCCACACGGGAATCCGTGTAGAGGGCATTTGTGTAAGTTTCTCTATCGCTCGCTCCCAAGCCTCGTACATGGATTCATCATCACTTTGCCGAAAAAGAAGTAATGTCGTTCTGAAGCTTATCGATTAAATTTGTAGGATTAAATCTAGCAAGGAAATCACGACAAAGATCAGTCAAGATGCTATGGATCCGGCGGGAATGCTATTTAGCCATGCTTTCGCCCTATCCCTCGGTGAATAGGGAATAATCTTAATCGTAAGACATCGGGGTGACTCCGTGTATCTTGAGCGAGTTGCAAATCTAGGAAAGATTTCAGATGTTGTCGTGCATCTTGATTCTTTGAGCCGCCAAATTGACCTATTGTGTTGATCATATTAAACATTACGGTTTCAACTCAAAGTGGTGGCTTCAATTTCAGGTGCGACAACTCAGGTTAAATCCATCAGTGATAGCGATTGGATTGTCTTGGTAAAAGAGTGCATGGGCAACTCGGTTGCCGTGGCGACTTACTGTGAGGGTTGCCTTGGCAACTAATTGATGGTTGCTTAGGCGACTAGTTGGGCAACTACTTGGGCGGTGGGCAGCAACTTCAAGGTTGGCGGGCGTTCTTCAATGGTTTCTTCTTATCCCTAAGTCGAAACTCTAGCTACTTGTGCATGCCTTGATAATACATCCTGCGTGAATCAGGGTGAACAACAACCAATCTTGCGCTCCTCTTGCCGTTGAAATCCTTAACTTATTCCTAAGCGGATTAATCTTCACCATCATTGGATTGAATAAAGATCATATTCATTCGTTTCTTGAATCTAACTCTCCCGATATTAGATAAATGGATGAAATCACGAGATCCTCTCCCAATTCACTCATAAACAATAATAAGAATCAGAATGAATAAACCTTGAAATAGAAAAGTGCAAACTCTTATTACCTAAACAAAAACCAATAGTTTCTCACAACCACAAAACACAATAACCATAGCCAAGTAAATTTAGTTCATGGCTGGGTTCCAAAGATTGTCGAAATCTCCTTGATATTTATAGGGCTAGGCCAAAGTCCTTCTTTGAGGAGGAGTTTGAGTTGGAATTAAATTATCTTTAAAGAATATAATTCTTTATTATAATTTTATTCCTATTAGAACTTCTCCTATCCTCTTGGAATTTAATTCTTCTTTAATCTCTGCATGGCAATCAAATTCCTTTGGGCTTGGACCTTGCTCCATGTCATCTTGGGCTTGTAAAATCATGAATTTCGACATCCATATTGCTTTTGGTCTTTGTCGACAAATGCCATGGCAAGCTGGCTCAGCGCGTCTCCTTCATGCATTGCCACGGCAACTAGCTCGGCATATCCTTCATGCTGGCAACTAGCTCGGCATTGCTTTGGCAAGTGATCTCAGCGAGCCTAAGTCTAACAATAATAGAGTAAAAGGCTAAAAAATTTTTTGAACAACAATAATAGGAGGAAACTATTGCTTGTCCTCAAAGGTAAGAAAACAAGTTCTTTTCACAATCTTTGTTGATTGATTTCATGCAGATTAATTATTCTTTTTGTTTTTTGGAACCTAGGCCATGAACTAAATTTCGCTCAAGTTTTTTGTTCTATAATTTCAAAAAACTATTGGTTTTTTCACATGGTAATAAGGTTTGCACTTTTCTATTTCAGTTTTTTATTCATTCTTGGTTCCTTGCGGTTTTGCAGTCTAATTGGGAGAGGATTTTCGTGATTTCATCCATTTATCTAGTGATCAATTTTTAGATTCTAGAGCCAGCGAATCAGCATTCATCCATAGGGATAAGAAGAAACCATTGAAGAAGCGCTCGTAGAACCTTGAAGTTTGCCCGATCGCCCAGTAGTTGCCCAACTAGTAAGCCCAAGCAACCATCAATTAGTTGCCAAAGGCAACCGTTATTGCAAGTCGCCCACGCCAGCCTGGTTGCCCATGCACTCTTTACCAAGACAATCAATCGGCTATCACACCTCAACTCACGATAACCTAGCCTATCTCTCAATTGAATTCATCTTTTATTTTATTTTATTGCTTTCTAGATTAGTAATTAGTTAAACTTGATAATCAAAATAAAAGAAAATTGGTGGTACTAAAAGCGGGAATTTGGAATAAAATAAAGTAGGATGAGATTTAAATTATTGTAAAAATGTTATTTGAGGACGATTGTAAGCGAAAAAGAACTTTGCAGGATTGGAAATGTTATAAGCATGTTGATTGTTTATGTGTCTGCGGGATGACTAGGGGTTAAATTGACCATATTGGTAGGACACATTCTTTAATTTGGGGCGAGGTGAAAGGTTTCAAAAAGAAATTTGGGGTTGCAAATTACCCAATGGGCGCTTGAAGCGAAAATTTCTAATTATTTTTGTTTTGGCGTTATTTACCTTAAAGGTTTTATTTTTGGTCTATAAAACTAACATATCAACCCCATTCATTTTTCCATTTTTTAAATCCTAAAAGAGAAGCTTTTCTCATTTCCGGTTTCTAAGAAATAACCACCCACGAAAAACTTGAAATACCTATTTACCGAGTTGAGCCATTGTTGGGTGACACGGCACCTTCTATATAGCGGTGGTTCCAACAGCTTTCAAAAATAAAGACCCATTTTGAACTCCACAACCATGTGATTGAAGGGAAGCTTTTGCTCTGCCACATTGGGTTTGGCGTTGCAAAGCTCCCTTACGTAGTTTTGGAAAGAGTTCTCTTTTTGAGGTTGGCATTTCTTTACATTCGTGGAATGAAGGAAACGAGAAAAATTGTTATTTTGGAATCTTTGGGGGTTCCTTTTTGTGTTTTTTTGTAAGTTGTGATAACCTAACACATATCCATTTGGTTGATACTTATGGGTAGTCCCGATCTATGTTTTTGGTAAAAGCAAGGCATGGAAATCACGTTTGATTTGATTTAGGAGTTCTTAAGTGCCACTATTTGTGTCTTTTACACCAAGTTTTGTGGCTTTAGTGGTGAAAAATGGCGACATGGTGGAAGGCGTTGGTTCATGGCTTTGGTTTAGTGAATCTGTTTGTTGGCTAAGTTTGATCAGCGGCTAGGTTTATGCAGTTGGCTATTCGCTTTAAAATTGGTACTAGGGAGGCGGTACTAGATCATGACATGTAGGCGTCACCGGTTGGTATTGAATGTTAAGATAAGCCATGTTGGCGTCAACGGTATTGTTTTTGATGTGATGGTCAGATGGAAGGTCACCACAGGGCATTGAGCCTGGCCGTTGGAGCGGATTTGCTCAGTGTGGGAGGTTGGCTCTTGTAAGAGAATAATAAAAATAAGTCGGTGTTGAATTATTTTTAGGTTTTGCATTAAGGCTTTGGCTCGGGTGGGGTAAGCAAATGTAATTTGGGTTTTATGTAATTTGGACTTGGAACCTATTAATAATATTTTTGATTGTTTCATTTTTTTTGTGGATCATGTTATACATTATAATAATACATCCATGTTTGGTACGTGAGGATAGGCTCTTACCACATGCTACTAATTCGTGTAAACATTAATTAACATAATATACTATAGACATGATATAATCTGTGGCGGCGGTAATCATAGATATCAGGGCACACATTGAACCTTACAAGGTCATGATCCGTAGAAATGTAAATACATGCATGTGGGTCTCTCATATTAATTCTTAATATGTAAGCGGTCATTACGATAAGGTTGTTGTAGATGTCCTTTGGTTGACGATTAATGTATTTACAATTGATTTGATGGATGCAATGATGTTTTAATCATTAAACTAATACATTGGGGTGATGATTTACAACCTAGATAAAAATGGTGATTGGTTTTACCCCAGCGAGTTCTCGTGGGCTTGAATCACAAGGTAAATTCTAAGTGGGTGATTTTATAATTTCTTGTGCAATGTTTTTGGCTTTGGAATCCGCGTGTTCTTAGAACTCTTAGCTTTTCCTTGGCTAAATTTTCCAGGAGTCATAAGTTTCTTCTATATTGAACTTCTTCACATACAATCTTGGGAACTACATGTCCTCCCCATCAGAGCCTTTTCGTTAAGGGCCTTGAGATTCTGGTCCCTCCGCCACACATATAGGGCTTTTCTCTGCAGGACGGTGTAGGCTCCGAGAGGGTCTCTATATAGAACTCTTGGCTTTCATGGCGGATTTTTCCTATCCTATAATCTTCTAGTCGAGTTGGATTTTTAGACTACGGGGGCTTCCTATATCAGAACTTTCAGTCTTTAAACCACAGTGTAAAGTCTTTCCTATCTGAGCTTTTTGCAACCACGCAATCTGAGCTACAGGTTCTTCCTATATAGAACCTTTCACTCTTTGAGACAGTAAGCTTAGACCCCTTCCTATATGGACTCTTGCCTTTAACACGAAGGTTTTCACATATAAAACCTGTACATGTCATGGTGAATCGCCGGTTGGGAGTTCTTCCCTATATGGTGCTAGTCTTCAGCACAGGCTGCAAGCCCTTC
>JAGYYJ010000511.1:0-16481 GCA_019671005.1 Hibiscus mutabilis
TTTGACATCATTGAAGGAACTGTAGGAAATTTAATCTTTAATAGCGTATTGATTTTCTTTTCTTGTATTTATGTGTTATCTTTATACTCATATTTGAACAAATCTGCAGGGACTTGAGCAATAACAATCTTGCAGGCGATATACCATATAACATTCCTCAGAACTTGCAGCGATTGTATGTTTCAAACCTGCATTTGTTTACTTTCCTATTTCTACTGTTTCTTTTCTTTTCTTTTTTGAGGAGTTTATATAACATATGTTCATTTGTCTGCAGAAATCTTGCATTTAATCAATTTGCAGGAGGTGTCCCTTATTCCATCAATCAGATGCATTCTCTTCAATACCTGTAAGTAATGTTCCAAATATTCGTTTTTTGACACGAAGTCTGTAGACATTTAAACCGTTGGCTCTTTTTTTCTTTTCCATTACCGGAAATGCAGAAATCTTGCACATAACCAGTTGCAGAACCAATTGGATGACATGTTTGGACCACTTTCTTCCCTCTCCACATTGTAAGATGTTCTTCCTACAATATTCATATTATATTGTTTTCCATAGATGCCTGTCTTTAAGCTGATTTAACTGAACGACTAAGTTAACAGTTATCATTATTCCTTGCTTCAGGGATCTCTCTTTCAATTCTCTGACTGGTGATCTCCCTGAGAGTTTTAAGAATCTTACTAGTATGAACTCTATGTAAGTATTAGAGGAAATATATTTTGTGGAACAAATGTATATGGTGGAATTTCCATAAATATATTGTTTTCCCTTCTGCAGGTACTTGCAGAACAACCAGTTTACAGGCACTATTGATGTCCTTTCCAATCTTCCCCTTGAGACTCTGTGGGTAACTCACATTTCAGTCTTTTGTTTCATTATATTGTAAATAACCCTGTAATATTGACCTTTATGATAGTTGTTTCTCCGGCTCATAGGTATGTCTCCAATAACCGTTTTACCGGCTGGATACCTGATCAATTGAAAAGCATCAACTTGCAGTAAGCATTTGACTTCTTTATCAAGTGCTGTGACTTCTGTTTTGTATTAAAGTTCTTTGCAATTTCAATCAGAATAATCTTCATCACAGGAAGGACGGTAATTCATGGAGCTTGGGGCTTGCGCCTCCACCTCCACCTGGTACCCCTCCTGCTACTAGAAATAATAGAAATAACGAATCTGGCGGCAATAGTTCCCCATCTGATAATGGTTCTAGTGGTGGGGGTAGCAAATCAGGGATTGGAGTTGGAGGCATAGCGGGAATAGTAATATCCGTCCTTATCGTTGGGGCTATTGTGGCATTCTTTCTGGTGAAGAGAAGATCCAGGAGGCCTTCCTCGGATATTGAAAAGCATGATAATCAATTCTTTGCACCTCTTCCTTCTAATGAAGTACAAGGTAACATCTCGTAGTGAATCTGCAACTCGGCATGGTGGCCTGTTGAATGTGACCATAAATCTATCTTTACTGTTTGCTCAGTTGCATGTAATGCTGCTGCATTGGATTTATTAATGAAGAGATCTTGTGTCTTTCATTTCAGCTTCAACAACTATAAACTCATGCTTGTAGTTATTAAATATCTTAAGAATATTTAGGAATTTTATTTAGAACCCATTTCCTTGTTGTAAGTTTAGACTCCGCATGAAGCATGAAATTTACCGAGTGTATGTACTCAAGGTAGAAGAAATGCAAAGAACTTATAATGTAAACAATTCTTATAATGTAAACAATTCAGTAGGTTAGAAGAAAACATGCATCAGTGACAATTCCTTCTTGGCTCCATGATTTGATGAACAGGTCATCCTACATTGTGAATTTTAAGCGTTTTGGTTGCTTTTATCATATCTATGTTAATTACCTGTTTATAATCTAAAATCTTTTTCGCCGTGAACACTTGTTTTGTTCTCTTGATAAAACTATTTGTTTTTTCTCACTCTTAAAATTGTATTGCAGAATTGAAATCCATACAGTCTTCCTCTTCAGTTGACACCAAGACCTTTGATACAACCCCTTCAATAAACCTTCGACCCCGACCTGTTGACCGTCACAAATCATTTGATGACGAAGACTTCTCTAAAAAGCCCATTGTTGATAAGAAAGCTGTCCCAACTCCTGAAAATGTTGCATTATATTCAATAGCAGACCTCCAGATGGCGACAGGCAGTTTCAGCGTTGAAAATCTTCTTGGTGAAGGATCTTTTGGACATGTTTATCGAGCTCACTTTGATGATGGCAAGGTGCGAGTCTTTCTCCTGCAAAATCTATAGCCATGCCAAAATAAATATAGCAAGATCTGTGCATTAATATTATAGAGCAACTTCTGTTTTACTACATGATCTATCTTGAGAAATACTCATCAGCATATTTAATCTTTGTATGTGCCTCTGTTTTTCTAGCTACAACCTTTTAAGTGTGGTACATGAGATTTTTCAGTTATCGCCATTAATGCTACTGATCTAACGCCATTGATCTCCACAATTTTTGCCATTTTTTGTCATTTACACGCCTGAAGTATTTTTAAGAATTTTCTACTCTGCACTCACCTGGCTGTTACCTTGTGTTCATACTGCCATAGGTTCTTGCTGTGAAGAAAATAGATTCATCAGCTCTTCCCAGTGAAATGTCTGACAATTTTTTAGAGATGGTTTCGAACATCTCCGAGATGCATCACACAAATATCACAGAGCTGGTTGGCTATTGTTCAGAGCATGGACAGCACCTACTTGTCTGCGAGTTCCACAAAAATGGCTCACTTCATGACTTTCTGCATATATTTGATGAGTACAGCAAGCCTTTGATCTGGAACTCCCGAGTCAAAATTGCTCTGGGGACTGCACGTGCATTAGAGTAAGTGGATAATTCGATAATGGGAAACAATACTTATTATTTCATCTCATTTTTATATCATGGCTGCAAACGGAAGGAGCTGCTATGTTTTGGCATTTGCAGCATCTGCGTGAAACGGTTTGCCAATTTTCTGTATAGTGTGTATCTTGTACAAGTTTTGCCAACTCTATAAAAAAGTTTTCCTTATCAGGTACTTGCACGAAGGTTGCTCGCCGTCTGTTGTTCATAAAAATATCAAGTCGGCAAACATCTTACTTGATGCCGAGCTCAATCCTCACCTCTCAGACTCTGGCTTGGCAACCTTTATTCCAAATGCAGATCAGGTAAATTTTCTGTTACTATTTCAACTAATAATTTTATTTGTTTTCAGTTAATTGAGTTTCCCACTATTTCTGCTTGTACAACATTTATATTTTGATTCGTCTCGTTTGATCAATGGAATTCCTTATTCTGGTTTCTTGCATTGCATATCTTAATTGTCATTTCTCAAAGGATGAGGCTGACTTTAACATTGGTCGATTGATACTGAAAGTGTCTCCATCTGGTATGCAGATATTAAATCGCGATGATATTACCCTGTCTGGATATGGTGCACCCGAAGTTACGATGTCTGGTCAGTACTCTCTTAAGAGTGATGTTTACAGTTTTGGAGTGGTTATGTTGGAACTTCTCACCGGACGAAAGCCATTTGATAGGTAAGGAATCATCTATGAAGCATTTGGTACTCCATCTTTCCGTGTACTAGCATCCCACTTAGTTCACCACATTTCTAACTAGTATGCAAGTGTTTTAACAGCACAAGGACAAGATTAGAGCAATCTTTGGTTCGATGGGCAACACCTCAGCTACATGATATCGATGCTCTGTCTAAGATGGTTGACCCTGCGCTTGAAGGGCTTTACCCGGTTAAATCACTCTCTCGGTTTGCAGACGTGATTGCTCTTTGTGTCCAGGTAATGTCTTGGTTGAAAAAAAACGAAGACAACTTGTTTTTCTTGTTTCATCTACATTAGATCGTCAACGAATCGGATAAGCAACAAATCTGGATTCTGAACCATATGGAAAGAGAAAATAAACCATAAAACGCTTCATTTGCTGTACCACTGATCTTTTTAATCGTTTCTCTTGGATAGCCGGAGCCTGAGTTTCGACCTCCTATGTCGGAAGTGGTGGAAGCATTGGTTCGACTAGTACAACGAGCTAACATGAGTAAGAGAACAATAGGGACAGATCAAGGTGCATCTCAGAGAACCAATACCGCAGTCGCTGATGATACACATGACTACATGTCTTGAATGGATATGCAGTAGGCGCTTGACTGTTTTAGTGATGAGGACTTGAGATCAATGTTATTGTTTTATGGTAGTAGTATTGTTGTAGCTAATAAAATATCCCTCCCCTAACTTAAGCTTCAGTTTCAAATCAGCCCAGCACTTTGTAATATGTTGCAATGTAATCCAACCCCATTAGTTGAAATTCTTTCACCGTTGTGTACATGTTAAACATTAGTGATCCTTTTTATTCCCTTTACAATATAGGACCCGTTATTCACCAAAAAAGCCCGCATTCAGTTGAAATTACACGTCTAAATCTACATAAATCCACAACCTCCAGGAATCCGGAACATCAATACCAACTGAATTAACCATCGTTTGACTAGAACTGAATTAACATTCTAGATCCTTATTAATATATTCTTCCTATCTTCGATCCCGAAAAAATAATCTCTGCACTTTAAAGCATCATTCTTGTTCAAACTAAAACTATTACATATTATCACGCCTGAGAAGGGGCGGGGACATTAATCTCATATTAAAAAAAAAAGAGGTCTTGAAATATATAAACGGTGGCGTTGCACATTTTATTAGACATGTTTAAAAGGTAATGGCATTAAACATGTTTAAAGAATAATAGCTCTTTAACAAGTGATATCAGAACGACCCTCTGATCGATTTCACGTCGACCGACTAACTGTGACGATGGCCCATCACGAGCAAAGGCCGAGGTTGTTAATACGGCTCCAGGGGGTGTTGCCCCTCCTTATCTAGGTAAACCTGAGTGGAATCTTTGGTGGGAAATTTTCTCGAAAAATCACCCCCGTTAGGGATTTTTTAGAAAACGGCCGATCGGCTATGGGGCATGATTGGGTGTTGGAGATTGGCCCATGGCATATACAACAGAAAGCGATTGTGTTAAGGAAGTGGAAGCCTGGATTGCTACTGGATGAGCTGAAGTTGAACTCGGCACCTGTTTGGATCAAACTTTGCCATGTCTCATTGGAGCTCTATTCCCAACAGAGGCTCAATTATGTTACAAGTGCTGTGGGCAGGCCGTTGTACTCTAATCGAGCAACTACGTTGAAGCAACAACTAAAGTTTGCTAAGGTATGTATAGAGGTAGATGCAAAGGATGATATACCTAGCTCTGTTTTGATAGATCTTGGTGATAAAAACTTGGTGAGTATTGCTGTGGAAATTGTGTGGTCTCCACCTCGATGTAAACATTGTATGGTTTTTGGACATTCAGATGAGAAATGTGAAAAGGTGGCTCAGAGTGATGGAGCTGATCCTGCTTCTCATTCTGAGACTGTTGTTGAAAGGGAAGATACTCAAGAAGGGGATGTGAGTACCCCGGCAGACGTGATACTTCCAGGTCTTGTAGATGATGTGATTCCAGTTAAGGGTGATGTTGAGCGCTGGTCCTGTTTGTGATAGAGTCGATTCTGCTTCCCATCCTGAGGCTTTGAGAGATGGAAAGCAAGAGAAAGAAACCTTACCAGTTTGTTTGGTGAGCCCAAATAAATTTGAGAGTTTTAGGTGTTGGAAAAAAAGAGGGGAAAATGGTTTTGGTGTTGTTGAATCTGTGATGGAGAGTCCTAAGAAATGAAGGGTTGCTGTAGGTGGGGTTGCTGATTTGATGCAGCAGCTGAAGCCTAAGGCTAAGGAGCCTAAAAAAAAAGGTAAAGGCAAAAAAATGTGGAAAAAAGGGGTTCTCTTTCTGTACAATGAATCTTCTGATTTGGAATTTCCTGGGTCTAAATGATCCCATAAAACAAAGTAGTATTTTAAAAGTTGTACAAAAGTATGATGTTGAGATTCTTTGTTTGTTTGAGACTCGAATTAGGAAGCATAATGTAAGTGATGTTCTTTGTGGCAAGTTTAGGGGTTTGTCTGTTGTTCATAATTATAATCATGCACCTAGTGGAAGAATTTGGATTTTAAGTAGGGGCAATTGGAAGGTGGAGGAGATTTGCAAATCCGCTCAGACAATAAATTGCAATGTGAAATGAGAGGATACTGCTTTTTTTTCTGTCTGTTGTATATGCCAGCAATAGTAGGGAAGATAGAGTTGCCCTTTGGAGTGATTTGGTTGAGTTTAGGGGAAGGGTAGGAGATATCCCTTGGGTTATTACTGGTGATTTCAATATCATCTCTTGTCTAGAGGAGAGCTCTGATTTCAATGGCAACCAGGGTATTACAAGGGCAATGCAGAAGTTCAGGGACTGCTTGGAGGCTCTTGATATGTTGGACCACCATTTCACTGGTCCAGTCTTCACTTGGTGCAATCTTCAAGATGAGAGTCCTATATAAAGAAAGCTGGATAAGTTCTTGGTAAATCAATCTTGGTTAACTGTATTTTTTAGCTCTGTTGTTGAGTTTCTTGGTCTTGGGTGCTTAGATCATAGTCACAGCCGCATGGTACTCAAATCACCTTTGTTTAAGCCTTTTAAGTTTTTTAATTTTTGGTGGAACATTCTAATTTTTTGAAAATTGTTGAGGAATCTTGGTGCTTGCCTGTAAGTTGTGGGAATCCTTTACAGACCTTGTTCTTCAAGCTAAAAAGGTTGAAGGAGCCTTTGAGAAAATTAAATAGGGATACTTATGGGGACATTTCAAGTAAGATGCATGCTAAGAAAATTGAACTTGAGCAGTTGCAGGTTTGTATGATGAGGGATCCTTCTGCTGAGAACATTGGGAATGTGAAAGCTACTACTATTGTGTTAAGGGATTTGCTCAGAGCTGAGGAGCAGTTTTTTAGACAAAAATCATGAATCCAGCATGTTAAGGAAGGAGGCCAAAACACTACTTTTTTCAGGCAAGTTACTGCAAGGAATAGAGCCAACACCATAAGTGTTTTGCTTGATGAACAATGCAAGAGGCTAGAGACCATTGAGGACATTTCTGGAGAATTGATCAAGTTCTTCTCAAATTCTCTGGGAAAGGCTGACTCCAATGTTGAGGAGATACCTGATGAGCTACTAAAGGATATCCTAGGGGTGGAATTGACCGAGAATATGTGTAAGGCCTTAACTGCACCAGTCCTTGGGAAGAAGATAAAGGATGTCTTGTTTGCTATGAAAGGAAACAAGGCCCAAAACCTTCTCGTAAAAGTATTTTTACAATGTTTTCAGTGATGTTAGTAGATCCTATTTGAATCGTTCCTTTTCTATTCAGTGTCCTGGCATAGATGGTTACACAGCTAAGTTCTTCCAGGCTGTGTAGGGAGTTGTTGGGGCTGATGTAGTTAAGGGGGTTCAGTTCTTCTTTGCAAATTGTACATTGCCTGCGGCTTATAATTCTACAGTCATTACTTTGGTCCCCAAGGTGTTGGCCTCCATGAAAGCAACGGACTTCGGGCCAATTTCTTTATGCAATATCATTTATAAATGTATCACCAAAATACTCACAAACATGATGAAACAATGGCTGTCAGTTCTTATATTGCAGAATCAGGGTGCTTTTCTAACTAGGACAGACACTGTTGATAATGTTCTATTGGCACAAGAGTTGGTTAATGCCTATGGGAGGAAGCACATGTCCCCGAGGTGTGCTCTCAAAATTGATCTAAGGAAGGCCTTCGATTCTGTCAACTGGAGGTTTGTCTCACAAATCCTCAGGGTCCTAGGTTTCCCTGTATTGTTTACACAATGGGTTGAAGCTTGTGTAATGCACTCTCGGTTTTCTATAGATCTGAATGGTGGCTTAGTTGGTTATTTTGCTGGGGCAAAGGGAGTGAGACAGGGAGATCCATTGTCTCCCTATCTTTTCATCCTAGTCTTGAATGTGCTTTCATGTTTATTGAACTACGTTGAGAAGTTAAAAAGTCTTGGAGTATCATCCGAAATGCAAGGGGATTCAGCTTACTCATGTTTTTTTCGCTGATGATTTATTAGTATTCACTAAAGGGACTTTAGACTCTGTTTTGGGAGTTAAGAAAGTTCTGGGCGAGTTCTACAGGATGTCTGGCCTGCAAATTAATGACTCAAAGTGCGAGATGTTTGTGGCTGGGGTAAATGAAGGTGATTGCAGTCTTTGAAGCATCATACTGGGTTCAATGTGGGAGCCTTGCCAGTTCGATATCTAGGAGTGTCGTTGGTTACTAAGAGCCTCTCGGCTAAGGACTGTGAAGGTCTGTTTAATAAGATTGTAAGCAAAATCCATAGCCGGCCCTCGAAGAGTCTCTCATTCGCAGGAAGATTGCAACTCCTGCAAGTAGTGATTTTTAGTTTGCAGAATTTCTAGTGCAAAATTTTCTTGTTCCCTTCGAAAGTTCTGAAGCAAATCTCTCAAATGTGTAATGCCTTTCTGTGGAAGGGCCTGAATTCTAATGCTAAAGAGGCTCGCGCTAGTTGGGATGCTCTCTGTCACTTTAAATATGAAAGTAGTTTATGGATGAAGAACATCATTGCTTGGAATAGGGCATGTATGATGAAGTGTTTGCAACTGCTGCTTGCTCAAGCAGGATATTTGTGGGTTGCTTGGGTGAATAAGTATCTACTAAAGGAGACTCAGTATGGAGTGTCCGTGCAAAGGCTCACCACAGTTGGGCATGGAAGAAGATTCTGAAGCTTAGGGATGAGTTGGCTTCTGTTGGGAGTATCCAAGGTGATTATAAGGCCAAGTTGGTTTGGGAGATTATAGACACAAACAGACCAAAGTCCAATGGCACCGAGCTGTTTGGGGTAACTTCTCTATCCCTAAACAGTCCTTCATTTCTTGCCTTGTTGTGCTTAATAGGCTTCTAACTAGAGATAGAATGTTGAGATGGGGATGTCAGGCTAAACCCTCATGTCTGCTCTGTGGATCTGAGCCAGAGTCGAGGGACCAATTATTTTGGGCATGTAGCTATTCTGGCGGGTTTGGAGGTTGGTTTTGCAGGCATGTGGGATACAACTGATTCATAACAGTTGAAATGAAATGCTCAGTTGGGTTCAAAACGCTGGAAAGGGTAAAACATTGAAGGCTGCAATCATTAGGTTAGCATGAAATGGGTTTAATTACTGCATTTGGATGGAGCAGAATGGGAGAACGTACGGAAAGGATCCAAAGCTCGACACTGAGATTTTTGATCTTATAAAACATGATGTGAAGTGGAGGCTTTCTGGTAATAGCAAGTTTATTTTTTTTGGGAATTGTATAGCTGATGAGTGGGGGCTTTGCTAGATGAATTTTCTTTTTTATATACTGGTTTTGATTGTATAGTGTAGGCCTTGTAATTTTTGGTGGTTTGTTTGAGGTCCTTGGATGAATAAAGTGTCATTTATCAAATAAATAAATAAATAAAATAAAATGATTACCATCAAGGCTACATTATTAGCATTTCTCTTAAAGCTATGCATCACCAAGAAACCATTAAACGATCAATGGATAGTGTATGTGGATTTACATATCACATGGGATTGAAAACCAATAAAACAATGAACTCTTGACATTCTTGTGATAAAAACCAATGGCTGGTATTGAGAAATCTTTGTAAAGATGCAGCACAGAACATTGATAACCGAGTTATTATTTAATTGTTTATCAACTTTGCTTTGGTAAACACCAATTGATTAAAAATATCATTATTAACACTAAAACCTGATGACAAGTAAAATCGAAAATGTAAACAGAACATACTTGGAGGTAACCAAGCTAATGGGCATCAAACTTGATCAAAGTAACATCATATAATCCTGTTATATCCATAGTTTTCAGATTAAGCATATATGAGCTTACCCATTTGAAACCTGGTAAATTCTTAGTTTCATATTTCGAATCTTTATGCTCAGTTTTATTCCCCTTCCCATTTGAAACAATTGAGTTTTGAGCTTGGGAGTAATCTGAGACTAGCTGAAGGAGCTTCTCGCTTCCCTGCAAAATCAAACATAGACAAACAAACGTTGGTGAATAGTGATACTGTATATCAATGAATTATAGATAGTGGAGAGTTCAAAATTAGTGATCATGGTCAACAATGACGCCAAAAACTAAGGACACACATAATAAAACCCAAAATGTTCTATTGCTTAAAAACTAACTACTTTCTACCGATCATCTGATGCGCACATCGTAGACATATACATAGGTGATGACAGAAAGCAGTAACAAGGAAACACATGCGAAAAGTAATCCTGTTTGAAATAGATTATTGTAACACATATGACTCAAGGTGAATGTCTGCAAAAGGAATTTGTATTCTTATCACAGTTAGGCAGGAATTTGTTTAGATTTTACTAGAAAGAAGCAGCTTTACAATAGAATCCAGTGTCTACCAATTTCATTTTTCCATATAAGAATCAGAAAATGCATCCAGATTTCAACAAAGGAATAAATCAAAGAAGGATGCCTACTATTGTTTAATTTTTAAGGGCTTGACAAAAGAACAAGTAAAAGAAAAGAAAAGGGAAAATGATTGCTTCTAAAAATGTCAATCACATTGTTTCCCACAAAAGGCTTGCAATATGTAAGCTGTCAACATGGTAAGACCTACTCTACTTTGAACCAAATTCTACAAATTCCTTTCTAATACATTATCATAATGTTATGAAAGCTAGAAAACAAAGAGATTAGAATATATGTACACACATACTGACTGAAATATTGATCCTAGAGAACATTTAAATATAAATACTGGCAAGATTAAGAAATATAACTGCATTGCAGATACAAAACAGAAGATGCAGCAATGAAAATGAGAAGCATAGAACCTGGTGGGGTATGTAATCTGAACATTAGTAACATCCTTGGTTATAGATTTTAACAAATCTCAGATGGTTTAACTCGAGATAAAAGTCGCAACCCCAGCCTCGAAAAATGCATTCAACCGGAAAAAAAAAAGATCAGAAGAAACTAAAGACAACTGATCCAATGATTAAAACCAAACATATTTGACTTCCAAGTAATACTCATGTAGCTTGTTTTTGAAACTGCCCCCGGGCGCCTTTTCCAACCCCATCCAAGCCTTATTCATCTATAACAAAAACCATAAGCAAACCAAAAACAGAAGAACATAGCAACCAAATACACATTGAAGTTACTGTAAGAATGAAACAAAATTGCAAAAAGTGGGTGTTTAACAATCGTAACATAGAAATAAAAGGGTAGTAAAACAAGAAGGCTTACCTTGTTGGAAACGAAATCGATAAGAAGCTCAGCAGTGGCACTGAGGGGCTTGGAATTGGATGAAATTTTCTTGAAAAGCTCTGTAACAGTGGAAGGTGTGTTAGCAGCGGAGGATTCTGATGGGGACAGGTCAATGGATCTGCTAAAGCACCAATTTTTCCCTTTAATTGGGAACACAACCAATCTAGCTCTCATGATTATGATACCTTTCCTTTTGTACTATTATCAAGTATATATGGTTCCGTATGTATAGTAAAAAAGGAGATGAATTTATGGAGATGGTGGGGAGTGTGCTACTTTGGGTATTGGTTCTTTTCGGGGTTCAAATGGGAATTTGAAGCTAATGGTCTGGAAGGGATTTGTACATTCCAAAGTTAAGAAAAAGAAAGAAGTCTTTTTACAAGAATTGAGAAGAAAACAAATCATGGTTTCGGTTGCGAAGAAATAAAGAGTCAGTCAAGAAGTTGATATAATGAAACGTTGAAACGAGAAGTTTAAGAATGAGATTGACATCAAACTTTTCAGATTTTACACTTATGAATGCACAATACAAATACACAGATAATCTTATTATCGTTATGCATGAGTATATCTTATTCTGATTTTAAACTTGAATAAACTCACGCATACCTGCAAGCTGCGCTGCTTAAATACAAGTCACCTACGAGGAACATGTCATCCTTTATCGCTGGGTTCGTAGTTTTTTTAATTCATAAAAACGAAAATAGTTGTGCTGTTTAAATTAATGATTGGTTAATGATCTCATCCTTATCAAGAACAGCAACCACTGATGGATATGATCAATTGATTTACAAACACAATAAATGAATTAAGGTTTAGGGGTTTCATCCCCAGAGTGGATCGCACCATATACACTCCATTACAGTGCAAGAATGTTGTAAAACTAACAAGTAATCAATGAAATAACAATGCTCGTATATTACACTACAATACAATACCATTCTCTGCAATGGAGCATCTTCCAAGAGGCTTCAAGATATGACAACTTTACAGCTTCCCATTTCTCTGCATACTCTTCACTCCTCACCTGCTATAAAGTTTGGCACTTCACCTTGGCACAAGTACTCGTCACATAAAGATGCTGTTCCCCAGCCCTTTCGGAGTCTTAAAATGTCCTCCGTGAAGGTTGAACCAGGGGCTCCAATGAACACGCTCGCCATAGCACATACGGTCTTATCCAGCATAGCTTCCACCTTTAAGATATCAGTTTAGAGCAAATTCAGATTGACCATAGCAAAATAGTAATGATATGGATACTGCAGGGGGCCTTTGCAATAATTAAAACTCAACAAGTTAATTCAAGCCCAGTTTTGTCAAGAACAAAAGGCAGACTATTGGGCGCTAGAACACTTGTATTGCTTTAGATGCAAGGCAAAAGGCAGTGTTTTCTTGATTGAATGGCACAATATATATATATATATGAATGTATGCATGTATAAAAAGCTTAAGATGCATAATTATGATAATAAACTTAAAAGAGTAGCCAAGTTTTACCACAAAGTACAAACATGAAATTTCCCTTTTTGTTGGCTGATATGCATGAATAGTAGAGGCACACATAATGAAAAAAGTTAAAAATTAAAGAACTTAAAACACAACTTCAATTTAACGAGCTTTTTCCATGCAAAAAGGAATACCAAAGGGGATCAACCATGCGCCAAATCAAAGCCTCAGTGCCTCACCCGAAAGGGTCCAAGGCACTTTTGTTGTATAGCGCATAGACACAAGGTACTCATAGAACCCAATCATCCATAACAACTAATATATAGTAGACCTAGCACTAAGGTCTTTTAGGCACAACCTGAAAAAATTAGAAGGGTACACCACAATAGGAAAACAAGCCTCATTACTTGACAAGCCAAACGGATAAGTCAACCTTTATTTTTCAACAGGTTGGATTGAAATCTAGAAAATCCTAAACTTATCTGGATTGAAGGCTTGAATGGTGAGAAGACTAGACCTGGTCATGTAGACAATTCTAACCTCTGAATAGAATACAGGATTATTCAAAACAAAACCAACTCATATTGTTCTTCCTCCTAACACAAAAGTGGATAGATCTCACCTGAGGGTCATCCTCAATGCCATGTCTGTATAACAAGGCATCCCATTTTTCAGCTGAACTACGAGGAGGCCGTTTAACCAGCGGTATAGTTTTCCCATTCAGCACAACCATCGATTGTAGCAAACCAGTTTCGCTTTCTGCTGCATCTGTTGAAAGGTATATAATTGGAGTATTGGCCCTTTCAACCATTCTAGTGATGCAATCCGCAGCTTGAGGAATAGGGTAAAAGCAACTCGGATTTTTAACATTGCTGAGGAATAAACAAGTAATGTTAGTGGCATTTTTACCCAAACCCCACTCTAAAAGCAAAAGGCTATACAGACTGACCCAAGATGACACTAAATCAACAATTAATGGCAATGGCCAGAACCAACTTGTTAAGACAAGCCCTTTCTGGTAGGCTGGGAATCTATATGCAATTCCAGTATTCCACATCATCTGAAAAACATAAGACTCAAACACATGAAATTCTCAATCTATGGACACACTCTTTCATGCTAGTAAATTCCAAACATTTTGAAATCAAAGCCAACCGATTCTGTTCTCAGAACTATGCCATATACTAAACTAAAACAGATATACTTGACATAACCAAACAACAAACAACACTAAATCAAAGCAAACTAAAGTTAATGCCATCATTTTAACCTTTGACTTTTGTCCTCTAGCATAACATTATGGCTTAAAAGTAAAAAGATTCTTACTTTCCTACACAGCTTCCAATGTTTAAAGCAAGCAATCACAACAAAATTGAAACCATACCAGAACTTCAAAAATCCATGTCGCCGAAAATGAAGAGCTATAAAATCACTTCCCAAGAACGTCTGAATAAACCGTTGAGCAGTCAACAAGATAAGCTTACTCGGCTCTACCAAAGTCTTACACTTATGGGCAATCGGACCGCCTGGTTGCGTCACCCAGTCTGTTTCCACGTCCGCAAAAAAGACATCCCCAATTGCAATAACATCCTCCTCCGAAGCAAACTTCTCTTCCACATCCTTAATCGTTTTTGGACTCGCCTTCTTAGTATCCTCATTCTTCCAAGCATTCTCCAATTTCCCCATCGAAATTCCTAACGATCTCAACTTCTTCAAATGGTCTTCGTCCACATAACACGGCTGCGGACTCGAAAAATAGCAAATGAATTTATCAATGTGAGCGTGATTCTTCTTGATTTCCATGAAGTCTTCGAATGATATGACAGCTTTTTGCCCAACACAATCGTTAATGTGCTCGATATCCAGCACCCGATCGTACTGGTAATCGAATTTTGAACTGGGAATCACCAATGTCCGAGCCAGAACGGCCGCGAAGAACATGTGTTTCTCCAAACAAATCAGATGGTTACTCATTTGACCCGACAAGCAAATGGCGAACAAGAATTTATTGGTCTTGGGTTTCCATTCGATTGTTCTTCTTTCAGAGAATTTCTGGTCGACTTTTCTGCAACGATCGAAACTGTAATTGGGGTCCAAAACGGTGCCGTTTTCAACGGCGTCTCCGGTTTTGTGAGGGGATACGAGGACTTGCTGGATGTGTTTGTTTAACGTGATCTGATTGAGCAATGCCGCTTTCATGTCATCAAATTGGACGGCTGTGATATTGTTATTAGAGTTGACGAAAGTGTGATTCCAAAGAGAAAGAAGGGAACTTTGCTGTTGGTTCAACAAGTAAAGAGCTTGGAGTTGGGATTCCTTGATTCGATCCGACACCGTATCGAATTGAAGGGAGGAGATATTGGAAGAGAAGAGGGAGCGAATGTCGGCGGAGAAGAAGATAGGGATGATGAGGAGAGGGGGAATAATGGCGAAGAGGTAACGCTTGCTGAAGGAGAGGCTGAAACGCCGTCGGATGTGGGATTCGAGCTCTTCGATGCGGAAACTGGATCTCGGAGGGGTGGAAGCGCGTGGGCTGGTTGGGATTCGGTGGGGGGAGGTTCTTGGTGTCGTTCTGGTGGATCAGGGTTTGGCGATCGTCGTCTTCGTCGGATGAATCCCGGTCCATTGTTTTGCTTAGAGAACAGTGACCAGTGAGTCGGCGAGTGGCGGAACTGGCTGAGTCAGTGATGATAAATTGGGGAATTTTCAAGATCTGTTTCTCTTGGGTGTGCTGAAATGGGGATTGGTTGATTATTTTAGGTTTGATGTGACAAATAAGAATTAGGGTTGAATTAGTTGTGGGTGATGATGGAAGGATGTCAATTGCTTGCGGAGGACGGAGTGGGTGGGTTGGATCAAACAAACAGACGACGTCGTACTAAACCCACTTTGGGACTTGCTTTCCTTAAGCTTAAAGAAAATTTGTTTACATTTTTGTAATAATAAAATGCTGGATTTTATTAAGAAATAAGGAAATATATATTGAATACAACACATAATATGAAGATTAAAATAATAACATGAAATTCAAACACACCACTAACAATTCCCTTAAAATCATCTTTCAATTGCTGAAATCTTTATACTTCTATCTTCAACTCAAAATCGAAGATCGGAGATCCAAATCTTGTTTGAACATTGGAATTTAGAGATTCTAATCTATTATTTTTAATTATTATATTAATAGTTCAACAATTATATCCCGACACCCTCATTTTATTATTACTTATATTCCTCCCAAAGTTTTATCTTATTTCCATCCATGCATGTCAAAATCATTTTATCATTGTAGTTATTCTAAATCAACAATATTGTCCCTATTTTTAATTTATCAATATAGTCCTCGAATTTAGGAGTTTGAGAATTAAATTGTTAAAATTCATTAAAAAAGGTTAAATTGATGTCATTAAAAAGGAAAGACAACATTACTGATCCGAAATTACTACATGAATAAAATTACTTCCTAGACCTTTTTTATAATTTGTACCTCAATAGATATTCTTCATATGCTCCATCTTCCCTCTCTGCGACTACTTTTTTTCGAAAGTTGAGTAACTTTGTCAAAAGTGCTTGTTAATATTGGAGGCAAAAGAAAGGGAAACATAAATATTCAAAAAGGTGAGAAAGCCAATGTATAATTAATCCATTTCTTAGAATATTTTTATATGTAACAAAGATAAAAGGAAAATCAGGGGTTTGGGGCATGGCCTCTTCCCACCCCTAGTCCTTCTCTCCCTGCTTAGGGGGTGCTTATTCCGCGAAATATATTTAAAGACAATATCTAATACA
>JAGYYJ010000243.1:0-13302 GCA_019671005.1 Hibiscus mutabilis
GGAATCTTAAACTTTTAATTTTTAGTTACCCATACCGATACCATTTTTTCAGCTCAGATTCCAGTGAGCAAAACTCGTATCGATACGGCTATTTTGTTTCGATACGCCCCCAATTTTACACTATGACCGTTTTGATACACCCTCCCGCATATCGATATGCTATTGCACAACGGCTATATTCTTCTTGTAACAGGTATTGATACGGGACTTCATGTACCGATACGGGCAGCTACAGAACAGCATTTATTGCGAGAAAAATGGCTCCCAACGGCTCTATTGATGACCTCAACCACCCAAACGGTTACAATTCAATAAGGGGGTATAAATACAAGTCTCCATTGATGCTGCAACAACTAATGAACCTACTTTGATCAACACTCAAGCATCCAAGCTAAAATCCAACCCTTTGTGCTTAAGAGTCAAATCTTGTACACCCTACTTATGTAATTTTCTTTGTATATCTTTGATTCAAGTTTGGGATTGTGAGAATTTATATTTGGGCAAAAATTGTATCTTGTGAGGATATTTCATTTGCCACACTTTTTACAAAATTTCAAGATAGGCCCGATGAAAGCATCACCAAGATGTTGATCGTTTCTCTGTCATTGTAAACAGTCTCAAAGGCTTTGGAAGTCATACACGAGAAGATAAGCTTTGGAGCTCTTATACTCTCTTCTCGAGTCATGGAAAGGGAGGACTACCGTGCTCGAGAAAAGGACTTGAAAACCTTAAAGCTCGATGCTCACCTTAGGTTCTCTACTATCTCATGGATCATAAAACAAGGAAGAAGAAAAAGACGAAAGAGGTCAAAAAAGTAAGTGAAAAGAATAAAATTGGAATTGTTCTCAAACTTTAAGATGAGAGGATTCAAGCAAAGGGGAAGATGAGAATTGACTAACTGGCCAAACGATTCACTCGGCTCCTTGAGATCAACCGGAGAATAAAGTTCAATCGAAGAAAGGATTTCCAAGAGCAAGAGGAAGGAAGAAGAGAAGGATCTATTGTGTGTTATGAATGCAGAATCCGAGACACTCAAGATTGATTGTCTCTCAATGAAGAAAGACTCGAGAAGAGAAGCTAGTAGCGTTCATATAAAGTCAGCTTGTGAAAGATGTGGTTATCAGCGGAGTATCTGAAGTTGGTAATCTTTGTCTCATAGCCTTTGAGGAGGATCGATCCTACAATCAACTAATTCGTCTAGTTATATGATGAATTATTTGATGATTATAATGAGTTGTAAGATTTAATAATTGCCGAAAATACAAAGAATCATTTTGAAAAACAGTGTTTATTCTAGATTTGAAAACCAAAATGATTTCTTATCAAAACCAATTCCGAACTTGAAGAAGAAGGCCAGTGATTTACTGATAATCAAAAATATTTTGAAAATTTAGTCAACCTTCTTTCCGGGAGTTAAAAGATCATTTACCAACGAGGTAAATGATCTCAAAGTTTTTAAACAATGTTAGAACAAGTTTTGAAAAAGACCTTTTCAGGCTCCAACTAAAGGAACTGTAGGTACAAACATAGGGTTCCCAAGGCTCCTGTATGGTAGAGGTTAGAGTATATGGATTCTAAATATGTTGTTAGCTAATGATCTTAGTAGCAATTGGCTCTTAGTTCTAGAGGAACAAGATTTTGAACTAATGTAAATGGACACAAAAAGATTTTGGTGCAAAATCAAATTGATTCCATGTTTGTAGGGGGCATTGCTACCAAGACCAAAGCTTCAGTACAAATACGTGGTTCCTTGATAGTGGATCTCAAGACATATGACGGAACAAGTAGATTCTTGGAACTAGAGCTAAAGAGAGGAGGATTAGTGACATTTGGTAATAACTCAAAGGTCAAGAATAGGTTCCATGGGTAATCACTCTTCCATACTTAATGAAAATGTTTTATATCAATGGTCTTAAACATAACTTATAAAGCACATAAGTAACTTTGTGATAAAGTTTTCATAGTAATTTTTATATATATTATTTATAAAATTATAAATGTGAAACCCACAAAATTGTGCTTTTTGTCATCGCATAGAAACATATATATGGTGCATTTAGATTACATTCTATTTCTAATGCATGTTTTGTTGCAAATGACGAACACTATTCATGGTTAGCGTATGGCATGAAAAATTAGGGCATCTGGCGTAAGTGGTTTTGGAAAAGAATTCAAAGATCTAGCAAGAGGTTTGCTGAATTAAAGCCAAACTTGACAAATTTGTGATGCCTGTTAAAAGGCAAACAAAAAAGAAAGTCTTTCCCAGGTTAGTGTTCATGTTTAGAGTTTTCACAATCGATCGGCGTGGATTTTTTTTGATCCCATTAAACTACTTCGCAGGTGAAAATCATATGCATTTGTTTTGTTATGATGATTACCTAGATAACTTGGGTTCTATTTCAAAAATTGTCAAATATAAATCTTAGAAAAATTTTATCACATTTAAAAAATTACTCAAAATGAGGTCAAACTATTTCTCATATTCAGAGTGAGTTTTAATTTTGTAATTTCAGCCTCAGAACGTTTTTCATCTGGGAACACTTCGGGGTTGATGTAGGAATTTATAAAGCCAATAATGGTGGGCAATCATCAAAGGTAGATGAAGTTCCATTCAAAGAAGAAGAAGCACAAGATCCACCTCTAGAAGCATTGAAGGACATGACTCTAGAGGAAAAAGAAGTGAGCTACCCAAGGGAATTCAACTATGTCAAAGGTGGTGAGATTTTGGTGATCCATCCAAAGGGGTAACCACTAGATCTTCTCTTATAAATATTTGTAATGTTGCATTTATCTCATGCATGGAGCCTAAAATATCAAAGAAGCATTAAATGATGATTATTGGATATTGGCTATGAAAGAAGAGTTAAATCAATTTGAGAGAAGTAAAGTATGGAGATTAGTTAATAGGCCTAATAAGTCTACCATAGGAACTAAATGGGTTTTTAGAAACAAACTAGATGAGAGTGGTAACATAGTGAAAAACAAGGCTAGACTTGTTGCTCAAGGTTACACTAAAAAAAAGGAATAGATTTTGATGAAACCTATGCACCCATAGCTAGAATAGAAGCTATTAGGATGTTTCTTGCATTTGCATGTTATCATGATTTCAAGTTTTTTCAAATAAATGTAAAAAGTGCTTTTCCAAATGGTTTTATTAATGAAGAATTGTATGTAGAACAACCACCCAGTTTTGAAGATCCAAAATATCCAAACCATATTTTCAAACTTTCAAAAGAATTATATGGTTTGAAAGAAGCTCTTAGAGCTTGGTATCAAAGATTATCAAACTTTTTAATTGAAAAGGTTTTAACAAAGGAAATGTGGATACTACACTCTTCATTAAAACAAAAGGCAAAGACATCTTAGTAGTTCAAATTTATGTTGATGATATTATTTTTGGTTCTACTATTAAATTGCTTTGTCAAGATTTTGCTAAGTTGATGCAAGGTTAGTTTGAGATGAGCATGATGGGAGAGCTCTCATTCTTTTGGAGACTCCAAATCAAGCAAAGGAATGATGACACCTTCATCAATCAAGCTAAGTACATCAAGGACATGTTCAAGAAGTTTGGCTCGGAGAATGTGAAACCTCAAGCCACAAAAATGAGCTCTTCTACAAAGCTTGACAAAGATAAAGGAGGTAAGTGTGTTGATCTAAAATTTTATAGATCAATGATAGGATCTTTGTTTATTTTACAGCAAGTAGACTGGATATCATGTTTAGTGTTTTCTTGTGTGCTAGATTTCAAGCTAGTCCTAGAGAATCACACCTTATAGCCGTTAAGATAATCTTTAGCTGCCTTAGAGACACACTTTGTTTAGGTCTTTGGTATCATAGAGATTCCTCCTTTAGTTTACATGCTTATTCCTCCTTTAGTTTGCATGTTTATTTCTCCTTGCTTAGTGGATGTAGAGCTTGTTAGAAGATTGAACCACTCTAAAATCCTTGTGTCTCATTTCTATCATTCATTTTTTGTCCCTAAATTTTTTTAATTACCAATTCACCCCCATAATTTTCATCCGAAAAAGCATGTAAATCAAAGAAGAAATCTGTAGGATACTAAAGTCCTAAACAATGTGTGTCTCTAAGGTATCTAAAGATTCTCTTAACAGTTGTAAGGTGTGATTCTCTAGGACTAGCTTGAACTCTAGCACACAAGCAAACACTAAACATAATATCGGGTCTACTTTCAGTAAGATAAAGCAAAGATCCAATCATAGAGCGATAAAGCTTTAAATCAACACGCTTACCTCCTTCATCTTTGTCAAGCTCTGTAGAGGAGCCCATTGGTGTGGCTTGAGGTTTCATATTCTCCAAGCCAAACTTCTTGAGCATATCCTTGATGTACTTTGCTTGATTGATGAAGATGACATCATAACTCTCCTGCACTGTTTAAGTCCACACAGTGCAGATTTCCACATAAAAGCCTGGTCCAATTTCCCTATAAAACCTCCCAAACCACCCACTTCCTTATTTTACTTTTAAACATCCACATTGTTTTGCTTATAATTCTCTTAGGTCATGGGTTCTAGACACTAAGGCACTCCCCTCATTCCCTTAGGTCCGGCTACTCTAGATGCTAGTTAGGATTAGATTTAGAATTTGTAAAAAAAAACATAGTTTTGGAAAATAAAGTCGTTTAATTCCTTTAAGATTCTAGTTTAGACAATTCAAATATAAAGAAATATTTGTATATTATCAACCAACGTACATTTTTGATGAATTTAAAAATTGTAAAAAGTTTAAATGAGTAGAAACTTTTGTATTTAAAAAAATTAATTAAATCCTTTGAACTTTTTGCACTCAATTAAAATCATTTAACTAATAAATTTAATCAATAAGTCATTTAATCCAATTTTGACGGTGATACTTGTGAGATATTTCTTTAGATATTCTTGTCATGACATCTATAGTTCTATCAAGTGGCATTTATAGTTTAAAATATATATATATAAATATATTATAAGTTCTTTTAGGATTTTAAGAATTTTTAAATAAAATAAAGCCCGGAACATATCCAAGTGACAATAGAATGACTGTAGTGTATAACTAATAATAAAGCATTAGATTAACCATCAATGTTGGTCAAAGGCTTAATTAATTTAATTTATTGGTTTAAGAACTTAATTGAATGTAAAAAAGTTCATAGAAAACATTATTTTTTAAGTTCAGGGCTAACATTTAAAAAATTAATTTGTTTGTATTTGTAATAAGTAAATATATGTACTAACCTAAAATGCTATAAACCAACTACTAAGATGTGATAATTGGGTGATTCAAATCAGGTCATTTGGATCAAGTTATTTTAGTTCAGAGGATACTTTGGTTTTGGGTTCAATTCGGGTTAGATCGAGTCTAGTTCGGTTTTTAGTTGAGTTTATGTTATTTTCAGTCGGTTTGGGTGTCGGATCGAGTCAATAAGTTTGTTGATTTTGAGTGGGTCAATATTTGATCGGTTAGACTTTTAATTGAGTCCGTATTGAATTAAATGAATTTAGGTTATGTCAATATAAATTAGTTAGTTTGGATAAGTTAATATCAAATGTTTTACTCTTTTGATCGAGTTAATATTGGATCATCATTTCAATTTAATTGTTGTTCAGATCTATTGATCTTTAAGAAAAATTATATTAAACACTATCTTCATGGTGATTGCTCTTAAGGCATTGGTTGTTATTGTGTCCTGTGGATAATAACTTATATACATTTGAAGTAATTGGAGTTGCTTTGGTTATTTTGTGTTTCCAGTTTGGTTGATTTTAGATTGGAGGATTTTTGATTTGATTCCTTTAATTCTTAATTGGTCGATTATGAGATTCAGGTCAGTTTATATTCTTATATTGGGTTCCATGTCGAGTCTACGGTAGAGTAGAATTGGTTGTATAGTCTACGGGTCAAGTGGTTGGGTCTATAATACCAATCACTAAATAATTATTGGAAAATCACTACAGTCTTTGACTTGTGTAAACTAGTTTACATAGTCTTTCAATTATAAGTTAGGGTTGAATTTGGGGGTTTAGTTTTGTTTATGGTTAAATTAGGTTTATGGTTTAGAGTTTAGGATTTATGGTTTGGGTTTCATTTAATAGTTTAAATACAGATTATTTAATTTTTATCTGACTTATTGTCAAATATAACATATAATTAGGTGCATTATAGTTATAATGACTTCTTTGATACAGCTTGTGTAAACTCAGAAATTTATACAGACTTTCGATTTTAGGGTTTAGGGATTTGGGTTGTAGTTTAGGGTTTGAATGTTTGGGGTTGTGGGTGTAAATTTAAGATTTATAATGATTAGGATTTAGAGTTTAGGGTTTCAAGTTTAAGTTTAAGGGTTAGGGTTAGGAATTGAGTTTTAAGTTTATAGTTTCATATGAAGTGTTGTTTATTTTTGTGTGTACTAAGGCGCAACTCATTCTTAATACTATATAAGAGTGGAGCAAAGAAATTAGTATGCTTTAATTACACTCAAATAAATAAGTTCATGATTACAATTAGTACTAAGGGGCATAGTTTTTATTAAGTGGTGGATAGTATACTATAAGGTAAATCACAGTTGAATCTATACAGATCAGATAACATGAAT
Organism: Hibiscus mutabilis; assembly: GCA_019671005.1. Taxonomy (NCBI): domain Eukaryota; kingdom Viridiplantae; phylum Streptophyta; class Magnoliopsida; order Malvales; family Malvaceae; genus Hibiscus; species Hibiscus mutabilis. The sequence continues at coordinate 6,590 of JAGYYJ010000243.1, forward strand.
ATCTTTGATCACTCAGCCAGTGTGGAATCTACTAAGAGTTTATTAAAGTGCGGTAAGGTATTTTCCGCTAGTTAATTGGAAGGGTGCAATTTTATCGATCATTTATTTGTATTAACTAGAAAAAATTAAACTTTTAGCTCGTTTCAAAAGTAATACTTTAATTTAAACCTTTTAATGCAAAAAGTTTTCTTAAATTATTAAGATTTAAATTTTATATCAGTCCCTTAAATCAAATTCATATCACCATTTGATTACATATCAAATATGTCACTCATAATATTATTTAAATCATCTGCTCTAGATTTAATAGCGACATTAATACCCATTAATATATGGGTTAGATCACCACACCTGACTAAAACTATAGGTTTCTGGCGTTTTTGTGATGCGTTGGATAGGTAAAATGGATGGTGAGATCAACTGCCTTTTTTTCCCAAGTGATAATATTACTTTCTATTTTGTTAATCTATTCATTCGTTTATATATATATATGATAGAACAATATTTACGTGAGTTTCGAGTTGTATATGTTTGCCGATAGTTAATCCAAGTAATTCTTATGGTTAGCTGATTCAAAAGAATTGAGTTTAATTGTGAAGGTTTGATAAGTTATATATGGATTGTTCAGCTAGAATAGTCAAAGGTTGAAAAGATTTAAATACTTGTGGAATATGGTGAAATGGAATTGATGGGCAATTATTTGAAACAGATAGAACCAACAATATAAAGATTATTATTGAACCTATAATATTTAGTAACGATAATGGATTGAGACTCGCTAGTTATATGACAACTAAGACATGCGATATAATTAAAATGGAATAGGATTGATGCCACAGATGCGAGACTTGATAAGTTCTTGAAAAAATATAGTGAACATCCACAAAAAGATAGTTTATAAAATTCCTGATTGATTATTACAAATGATAGAAATAAGTCCTGTTATAGGCTTTACATGGAAGAAGAAGGGACTCAAATTAAATATAAAAAATTCCCTTTGTGGCAATACATGCATGTCTTTAAAGCTTAGAACCTTTCACCTTTCTCTTGCTAATGATAATTTTGAGTTTTAAAAATCCTTTAAAGCTTGGAACCTTTGGAATTCTCTTGGTAGTCGTCGTTTTAATCTTAAATGTCACTGGTCATTCAATGCACTCTTTAATTATATATTCATAGTGCACTTTGAACATACATAGCCTTTCACATATACTACATGAATCTTCCATATAAATAAATTGTTTCAATACATGGATCTATACTTAAATGTTTTATTCACTTGTATTCATACTTCCCCAAAGGTTTCCTAATGCAATTACTTCACTTTGAGTACCTCTGATACATAATAAAACTTTAGGACACAATAAATTGCTTAGCACAATATAAGATTAGACATTATTATGCTTTCATTTAATATTTAAAGAATGCGTACTGCTACAATATCACACTAAACAGAAAAATTTATGTGCAGATGCAACACTCAGTTGTATGAAAAATGCCAACGATTTTTATAACAATGTATATGACCTAAAAAATGCCAAGTGATTGACCTTTAATATGCAGAGGACACAAGATTAAATGTGTATTGAAATATGATAAATTAAATATACAACCCATTAATTATCAAATATACCTAAACTAATAATGTATGCAATTAACAACTAGGTAACATTAAGCCTAATTGCTAAGTAAACATACAAGCCTAAGAAACATGCAAACTAACAAAACATGATATACATGCCTAACTATGAGGATGCATGCAATAAAATGACCTGCTTCAACAACATGCATGCATTAAAACATCTCATGCAAGCGTTGCATGCTTCTCATGAAGACCAGGTTGATGTGGGATCAATGCTTGAAAAGGATATTTGAGTATGAATTTACGACCAATCAGCAGCTTGACCACGAGTATGAAACTCTTGGACTGCATTGGCGTGAGCAGGAGCCTTGAAAGTTTAGTGCTGATCAGTTCGCATCAATATATATATATCGTCTCTGCCTCTTTATGTAAAACTTTCAAGTTTTACAACTTTTGGACAGTTGATGAAGGCAATGGGGTGGTTGAGATAGGAATGTGAAGATTCTAACTGGAAAAAGATAAGGGGAAATAATTTTGTATTTATTTACTCTCATCAGCGGTTCAAAATATTGTAAAGTAATTGAGTTTTGCACAATGTAAATGGATCTAACTATATATATATAACAAAATTCTTACATAACATTCAAATAACATAAGTAAATTAGTTTATTTTATAAGTAGAGAATATAATATATTGAAAATCCATATATGTATAGTAAAATGAGGACATAACATATGGATAATTTACTCTGCCCACTAATTGGAATAAACAAAAACTCCTATATAAAAATATTAATAGTTATATGCTCAAAAATATTAATAGTTTTGAGTTTTTACAATATATTAATGTGTGTAACAAACTTTTATTACTTTTACATTGATAATCTTTCTATATATGTATATATTCGAAAAGCCTATATTATTTATGATAATATACAGCAATTGCATATCTAGTTTCTTAAAAATAAATTTTATTTATTTTGCGGCGAAACTTCTATTCTTCTTATTTAGTGACATCATGCAGTGTTAACAATGATTGATATAAATTGCTCAAACTTGCAAAATCTGTCTAGTCATTCAAATAAATTAAAGTTTATCGACAACATTTTGTTGCGGCAAATTATTCATGTAACAAACGCATCATCGTTAAATAAAAGCGGCAGGTAAGGGGGCCAGAGACATAAACCATATAGTTCTGGAGGGCAAAAAAATGGCACACACATCAATTACAGTATTCACTCCCCACCCCGACCTACCTCGTTTCCTCCAAGAGCTCCTTTGAGGTCCATATTCAACAAAACTACGTAAACAAATAAAATAGTTAATTAAAAGACCGGTCATTTTACTAACAACCAATTAGTCTAATGGGACGAAGCATTAGATTCTTTATTAAGTTTAGTTTAAATTTTGGTGTTGTGAATGAAACAATTGAGTTGGAAGGTTACCCATAATGGGTCTCTATTAGCACCGGTTGAATTAATCCACCAATGGCTAGAAATCGTTGGTTAAACAAAAAATACACGATTACTATTTTTAAATTTATAGTTATTCTGCATCTCAGCATATTTTTGACTTTTGATTCTATTTTAAAATATTTTGAGATATTTGATTTTATTCTCTTTAAGTAAAAAATATTTTTGGACTTAAACCATATTTGAAAAATAATTCAAAGTTCAAATAACCGAAAAAATATGTTCTAAAGGTTTTTGAAATGTTTTTAAATATTTTTTACTTGAACAAATGGTTTAAAATAGCTCAAATGTCAAAAAAACTGAAATGCAAATCTGATGTTACGTGTACCATTACCAGAAACTTTGTCATAAGATGCGATTTGCTCAGCCTCCAGATACTTTTATTTTGTTTCCACAAAACTTTATTTTCGGTAAAAGCAAATGTCGTCTGGAAGTGTAAGGTCGTCTGGTCCTGAGTAGTCCGATGCTAATACCAAATGTCAGCATCACCAGGTATCACACAGCCGTACTATGCGACTTTCTACTTTTAAAAGGCGGTGGAATCCCTGGCTCGCAATGTCAAGTACCGAGATGCAGTCGTTAATGCTGAATAAAGTCTCAGGCAATCAACCTTGCGACTACTAATGATCAATAGCGCTCCTTAGAGGGTCAAGACCTCTTCAAGCAGCATGGAATAAAATAAACTCAATATAACATTCTTGAGTGTTCTTTGCTTAAATTGTCAATTCAACCCATGAAAACACTATTAGATTGTCATTTGCTCAGAGTATTAGAATTTTGGGTGAGGGGCTAGATTGTAGAAAACAGTTTACCTTGTGAGGTTTCATTGTTTGCTATTTTGTATTCTCTTTGCAGAAAGTGTACTCAAAGCTTTAAAGGTATAAGCTTTGAGGTTTTGTAATTATTATCTCTTTAAGCCTGAAAAAGAAAAGATAAATTTAGTGATTTGTGGAAAATCCTTAGTGTAGAGCTAGGTAGTGGGAGGTAGACTTAGTTGAGAAGTCGAACCACTATAAATCTTTGTGCAAACTTTTATTTTCCTTTTGCTTCCACAATTTCACTCAAGACCAATTCACCCCTCTTAACGTATTCGGTTGATTGTTTGAGCCCAACAAAATATAAAATAGCATACATATTTCCAAATCAATTTTACAATTGTAGATGGTAAAATGAGGTTGCTGATGGATAAACGATTCATCTCTGTTCTCTGTTGATTGGATGGAGAGTATTATATCATGAAGTGGAAGCGAAAAATAGATTAGTTGAAAAAGAAGGTATATAGTGGATTAGGTTCATACCTTTCTTCTTAGAGTAACTACTCAATCATCTTCACTTAATAATAAGATTTTATTTATTTATCAGAGTTAAGATTATATTTTTAGTTTCATTATCAAATATTCAGTAAAAAATAAGATGATAAGTTTTATCTATTTATTATATATATATTAGGGTTGTTAATAATGCTATTCGGTTGTTGATGTCCTATAATATTTGTATCTAGATTAATTAACCAAACAAAATATCATTAATTATATATATATATGTGGCGGATCAGCTTACATTATGTAAAAACTCAACTGATTTTACTAGTTCATGGTCATTAGATGCGTAAATGGATTGATGAGATTAACTCCTTTTTTTTTCCAAGTGCTAATCTTCATATATCCACCACTTCTAATCTCATTCATCCATTTCCCGCATTCAATGATCATGGATTAGTATAAAACCATTAAAATTTACATAGTGTAACAGATCTCATCTCATATATATATATATATATATATATATATATATATATATATATATATATATATATATATATATATATATTCACACACCAACAAAACATCAGCTAATATTTTATTAACCATTCTTTAATAACCAGCAACCAGTTGGTTTAGAATACAACAAGTGGTCTCAATAAAGCGGATAATGTTCATGACTTGAATTCAGATTGCTTTATGCGCAAGGTGTGTGCATTGTCAAAGTTAAACATATATGAGCGGATATTAGTAATCACCTATTAGTGTTGTGAATAGAATAATTGAATTATGAGTTCACTCCCATAGTGAATCTATTTGTTGCCAAATTGAATTAGTCGGTGATCAAATTAAATAATTTGTGATTATAAAAAAATCCTTTAATAAATTTTTATCATTTCTAGTGTTTTTCCCAAAAACTGTTTTGGTTTGTTTTTCTTGCACATTTCTAAACATTGCAAAAAATATTCTTTTGATGTTTTTATTTTAAAACTATAATTTATTTAAAATACGATTTATACAATACAGTATTCTCTTTTCATTTATAAATAAAAAATAATAATACATTTAAATATATTTAATTTTATGTTCCTATATATTGTACTATACCACTCCATCAATATGCATTTAAGAAGGATAATCAAATAAATATTTTACACAAAAGATTCCTAAGCTTGATGATTCTTTGAACAAAAATTTATTTATACTGAACAAAGTTTTAGGCTGACTTTAAATTTTGAATATTTTTAATTAAATACAACTCTTATCCATTTTTTAAAAGTTACAAATAATTTAATAAAATTATTAAAAATTATTTATACCTCAAGGTTTTTGAAAATTTTAATTTAATCCTTTACGTTTTAAAATTTAAAAGTGGTGTAATTTGACATTGACAGGATATGGCGATAGTTTTATCGGTCTCATAGCACAAATCGTGGCCCTATACCTTGACCTTTTCTTCATATTCCCAGATCTATACTAGAAAGAATTTTGCATCTCTGTTAAAATTATTCTGAAATAATATTTTAAAAGAATGAAAATGGTTAAATAAAAAAAAAAATTACAATACGAACTGTGTTTTACAGATAAAAGATATGCGACCAATTCGATATGTACTGAAGTATTCATTTAAGCGGTAAAAGAATATTTATAGACATGTTAATAATAAATCTTTCAAAAAACCCAGGTGGACTGACATAAACAATTCATTAGGTAGTAAATAAAAGCATTTAAAGTTTGTTTTGTAATTATAAATGCTACTAGGCAATCTAAATAATTAAATAGACATAAGAATCAACCTCGCCGGGTTTCAACCTTGTTTTACGGGATGTAAAGTTGACCCGAGAGAAAATCCTTTTTTTTACCCGACTGTTTGAATCGACTTTGATGATGTGAACCCGATTGCTGTCGCACCGAGTTAACTAATATTGACCTAGCTTGATTTTACCTAACCCTAATGTAAGTGTTGATAAATGTAAACTATTAATTTTTTAAATCAATTTAAAGTGTTAAATAATCTTTTTGTTATATATACATACTATTAATTTTTTAAATCAATTTATAGTGTTAAATAATCTTTTGTTATATATACATATATAATCAATTAAAAATATATAAAAAAGGAAAGATTGGATTTAGATATTTATTTGACACTACTAAGTTTGAATTTTTTAATTCAATAGTGCTCGTAAGATTTAGGGGTTCTAGTTTAGGGATTGGGGGTAAATGTGTCAAGTGGAGTGTTTGGATAATAGGATTAGTTTAGGGATTTAGGGGTTGAGATTAGGGGATTAGGCTTGCACTCAAATTATTAGTGAATAGTGCTTCTAAGATTTAGGGGTTCATGTTTGGGGTTTAGGGGAAATGTTTTAAGTGGAATGTTTGGGATAATTAGATTATTAT
>JAGYYJ010001270.1:0-25771 GCA_019671005.1 Hibiscus mutabilis
ACTTGATTACTGATCTTTGCTCTTAACGTACAGAATCTCCATCAGGACATACCACGAAAGGCTAGCCTTCCGATGGTTCTTTTATCGTTATCCTCAGCCTCTTTTGGGTAGCACCGGAGACTTGGCGTATTGGAAGATATCGTGGTACCATAGATTACCATCTTCCTCTTATCCAAACTATAATAATGAAGCTGGTACCTCAAAGTCGGCATTTCAATTGACTGTCTTGGCCTCGTTGGATCAGAAAATGGCGCCAAAGGTTGCGGGGCTTGTCGACCATATGTTATCCTCCATTGGAAAATAAGTAGGCTATTTTTCTTAAAATTCTTAGCCAACTCTTGAATCAGTTAGCAATGCACGACCAATTTGGATCTCTAGTTTCCCACTCCTTCATTTGGTAGATCACAGACGAGTCAAAGGCCTAAAGTATTATGACTTTCCTTTCTGGCCATACAAGCCCATTGCGTATCTTCATATTCGGCTATGTTGTTTGTGTACTTTGTGTTTTTGTGGTTGTGAAACTATTGGTTTTTGTTTAGCGAATGAATATGATCTTTATTCAATCAATGATGGTGAAGATTAATCCGGCAGGAATAAGTTAAGGATTTCAGCGGCTAAGAAGGGCGCAAGATTGGTTGTTGTTCACCCTTGATTCACCTTGAGGATGTATTATCAAGGCATGCACAAGTAGCTAGAGTTTCGACTTAGGGATAAGAAGAAACCATTGAAGAGCGCTCTGCCGAACCTTGAAGGTTGCTGCCCGGGGCGCCCAAGTAGTTGCCCAACTAGTGCCCGGGCAACCATCGATTAGTTGCCAAGGCAACCCCCGTTGTGCAAGTTGCCACGGCAGCTGAGTTGCCCGTGCACTCTTTTACCAAGACAATCAATCGGCTATCACACCTCAACTCACGATAACCTGGCCTATCTCTCTCATTTGAATTCATCTTTTCTTTTACTTTATTGCTTTCTAGATTAGTTATTAGTTAAACTTCTATAATCTTTTATTTGTGTTTTTACTTTTTACGATTGCAGAGACTAGATTCTTGAAGTGGCACCAATCCTGTGGAGGCGATATCTTTTATACTATAACTTGCGGCGTGTATACTTGCACATTTGCGTAGCACTTATTACAGCGCAACAAGTTTTTTGGCGCCGCGTTGGGGATTGGCAATAAGCGACTTTGTTTTTTTTTTTCTTGCACTTTCTTTTTTTTTTTCTTGTTTAAAATTCAAAGGGCTAACAAACTTTGGTTTTGCATTGGTATATGACGGCGAGACCGACTTCACAGAATATCCCTTTGATCCAGAAATCGAGCGAACCTTACAAAGACTTAGGCGAAGGATAAGAGAAGCAATGGCAAATCAAGGCGGCAATATGAATCAAGATGTTCGGCGGGAGGAGGGTGATTCTTGCGCAAAGCAGAACTATTCGAGACTATCTTGAAGAAGATCTTGATGGACTTAACCCGAGGTTTGTCTTTTTGAAATTGAAGCCGACCACTTTGAGTTGAAACCGGTAATGTTTAATATGATCAACACAATTGGTCAATTTGGCGGCTCGACAGCTGAAGAGATGCGACAACATCTGAAATCTTTCCTCGAGATTTGCCTTTCGTTCAAGATACGGAGTCACCCCGATGTCTTACGATTAAGATTATTCCCCTATTCTTTGAGGATAGGGCGAAAGCATGGTTGAATAGCATTCTGCCGGATCCATAGCATCTTGGACTGATCTTTGTCGTGATTTCCTTGCTAGATTTAATCCTACAAATTTGGTGATAAAACCGTAGCGACATTACTTCTTTTGTGAGGCGGATGATGAATCCATGTACGAGGCTTGGGGCGATATAGAGAACTTCTACACAAATGCCCCTACAGTTTCGGTGTGGACTCAAGTAACAATGTTTTACAAGCGCCGTGAATACACCAACAAGGATGATGCTAGATGCCTCGACAAGCGGCATACTCTAGATAAGTCGCGGAGGAAGCAATGCAAATTTTAAGCAGGCTGGCCAAGAATGATTATCAATTCCCATCTACTAGAAGAGGAGAGTTAGGCGCCAAGCCACAATACATGAACTAGGATCATCGATTCAATTTGGCACAATTGGCCGCTTTAACCAAGATGGTCGAACATGCAAAAACCAAACAACACACATGAAGTCAAGGTAATGGATTCTTTTTGTGAGTTATGTGGTGATAACCATAATTCTTACGAATGTATGCGAGAATCGGAATCCGGCTTCTATGTGGGAATTACAATCGAACAACAATGTGATGTCAATACATACAATCCAGCTTGGAAGAAGCACCCAAAATTTTCATGGAGTAATCCCAACAATGCTCTAAACCGGAACAATCAGAATGCACAAGCATCGGGTTCGGTGAGAATATGCCCGACGACGGGATGCGCAACAACAACCGACAACATCTAGTTCTTTGGAAAATTCTCTAAATGCTTTTATGATGAAAACTGAATCTTATATGGCTGAGAATAGTAATTTCATAAAAAAGCGATGCTTTTATTAACATGAGGACCGAGATGAGATTGCAAAACCCAGGCGGCAATCAAATCATTGGAAAATCAAGTCGGACGGTTTGCTCAAAATCTGAATACTAGACCACAAGGAGGTTTACCTAGCGATCTTGAAGTCGCAGAGAGGGCGGCCATGAGCAATGTAAGGCAATCACCACTAGAAGTGGCCAACAACAGAGAGGTTCAAACCGCTCGTCAAACAAAACTCCACAAAAGATCAAGGCGAACCTGGCGGCAAAGCCTCGGATGCTGAACCGGGAATTTGCGCGGCAGCCGGCAATAAGCATGCCTCGGCAGCGGCGATAAAGGCGCCTCGGCGGCTTGCGATAAGCATGCCTCGGCAGCCCGGTTGATAATGCCTCGGCAACTCCGGATGTCCGGCAATGCCGTCAATCAGGTTTCAAACCAATGAAAGGATCGAAGATATCCGACTTCCACCACCATTCCCACAAGGTTAGGCGACAAAAGCAAGAATACCAATTCAAGAAGTTTCTTGATATCCTAAAGCAAGTCCACATCAACTTGCCATTGGTGGAAACAATTGAACAAATGCCAAACTATGCCAAGTTTCTTAAAGACATTGTGTCCAAAGAACAAGGCTAGGAGAGTTTGAAGCGATTTGCATGTGAGGAGGATGCATGGCAATGTTGTTACTGTCGTATGCCACCCAAGTTGAAGGATCGGAAGTTTCACAATACCTGTTCCATTGGAAATCACTATATCGGGAAAGCATTATGCGACCTGGGGCTAGCATAAACTTGATGCCTAAATCGGTTTTCGAAACTAGGAATCGGGAAGGCAAGACCTACATGATTATCTTATGCAGCTAGCAAGCCAGATCCTATGTGCATCGGAGGGAAAAATCGAGGACATCTTGGTAAAAGTTGATAAATTTATTTTTTTCCTTTGACTTTATTGTTTTGGATTGTAAAGCGGATGAGCATGCACCTATCATTCTCGGGAGACCATTCCTAGCGGGGAGAACCTTGATTGATGTTGAAAGGAGAACTCACAATGAGGTGAATGACCAGCAAGTTAAACTAAATGTGTTCCAAACACTAAGGCATGCGATGATCGAAGAATGCCAACTACTTCATGCCGCGGCGAGTTTAACCGATGAGGAATTTAGTTGCCTCGGCAACTACATTGCCCGATCAAGAGGAACATGAGGAGTATGAAGAACGGTCGATGAGGAACAACAAGAAGAGGCAAATTGGCTAGTCAATCGACCCGGTACATACTTTGAACCTTTGGATTACTCGGGTAAGGAAGGTAAGCTCGAAAAACCCTCTATTGAACAACCACCAATTCTTGAGTTGAAACAATTGCGAGCAACTAAAATATATATACTTAGGGACCGATAATACATTGCTGTAATTATTTCTTCTAAGTTCTGACTGAGCAGGAAAAAAAGCTGATCAAGATGTTGAAGCTACACAAAAAGGCAATAGGGTGGACAATTGCCGACTTGAAGGGAATTAGCCGGCGGTGTGCATGCACAAGATCTTGTTGGAAGATGATCACAAACCTTCAATTGAGGCCCGGAGGAGACTGAATCATGCCATGAAAGGGGTTGTAATAAAGAAATCATCAAGTGGCTTGCGCGCGGCATTATATACCCTATCTCACGATAAATGCGTGGGTAAGTCGGTACAATGTGTACCGAAAAGGGGAAGTATAACGGTGGTAAGCAATGAAAATAATGAACTTATCCCAACGGGGTGTGACCGGTTGGAGGGTTTGTATGGACTATCGAAAGCTAAACAAAGCCACTAGGAAAGATCACTTCCCATTACCCTTTATTGATCAAATGCTTGGCCGTCTTGCGGGTAAACCCTTTTATTGTTTTCTTGATGGTTATTCAGGTTACAATCAGATTGCCATAGCACGAGAAGATCAGAAAAGACAACCTTCACATGCCCATACGGTACTTATGCCTTCGAAGGATGCCGTTCGGATTTATGCGCCCGGCAACCTTCCAAAAGATGCATGATGGCACTCTTTTGGACATGGTCGAAGACTTCCTTGAGATCTTCATGGATGATTTTTTTGTTTTTTTAGTAATGAACCCGGCATTTGTCTCGGCAATTTAGAAGGTGTTGGCAAGATGTGAAAAGCGGATTTAGTCCTCAATTGGGAGAAATGCCATTTTATGGTAGATGAAGGAATAGTGCTCGGCCACAAGATTTCATCAAAGGAATTGAAGTAGACAAAGCCAAGGTGGGCGTGATCGAGAGATTACCCCCACAAGTTGGTTAAAATTCAGTTTTTTCTCGGACATGCGGTTTTTTACAGGAGGTTCATTCATAATTTTCTAAAATCACTAAACCCTTGTGTAATCTGCTTGAACAGGATAAAGTCTTGATTTTGATGATTCTTGCACCCAAGCATTGAAACCCTAAAAAAAAAGCTTGCCTCGGCACCCATTGTCGTTCCACAGTTGGGCGCTACCTTTTGAGCTCATGTGTGATGCAAGTGATTTTGCGGTAGGAAGCGGTCCTAGGCCAGCATACAGGTAAGACCTTCCATGTGATATACTACGCTAGTAAAACTCTTAATGGTGCTCAAGTGAATTACACAACAACGGAGAAAGAGTTACTATTTGTAGTTTTCGCATTTGACAAGTTCGATCCTATTTAATTGGTACAAAGGTAATTGTTCATACGGACCATTCGGCAATCAAATACTTATTTGCTAAAAGGATGCTAAACCTCGTTTGATTCGTTGGATATTACTTTTACAAGAATTTGATATTGAAATTAAGGGCGGAAAGGCAGAAAATCAAGTGGCGATCACTTATCACGTTTGGAGCGCAATAGGGAGGAGGGCGGATCTAGAGATATGCGATGCATTCCGGATGAACAAATTTTAGTTGCCTCGGCAACCCTCGCGCCTCGGCAACCCTTGGCGCCTCGGCAACCCTCGGCGCCTCGGCAACCATGGGCCTCACGGCAACCGCCTCGGCAACTCTCGGCAACGCCTCGGCGCGGCGGTCTTTGGCGCGCGCCGGCGGCAATTTTGGGAGCGATCGCCACGGCGGCACATGCCTCGGCAATACCACAGTGCTGCGGATTTAGTTAATTTCCTTGTTTGTGGTATTTTCCTTATGGCATTACTCACCAAGGAAAAGCGGTTCCGCCATGATGCTAAGCATTACTTTTGGGACGAGCCTCTTTTGTTTAAACAATGTGCGGATCGGGTTATCGCCGATGTGTGTCACTGAAGAAAACAACAGAATGTACTCGGCAATGCCATTCTTCACCCTATGGAGGACATTTTGGAGGAACTCGTACATGACCAAAGTTTTGCAATCCGGTTTGTATTGGCCAACATTGTACAAAGATGCCCAAGACTTTTACAAGCAATGTGATCGTTTGCGGAGGGCGGGCAATATCTCTAGGCGACATGAGATGCCACTCGAACATCATCGAGGTGGAATTGTTCGATGTATGGGGATCGATTTTATGGGACCTTTCCCATCTTCATTCGGCAACCTCTACATCTTACTGCCGTCGACTATGTGTCTAAATGGGTGAAGCAGCTGCGGTTCCCAACAGCGATTCCAAGACCGTGCAGCGATTCTTGCGAGAAAAACATATTTACGGTTTGGGATGCGAGAGCAATTATCAGTGACGAAGGCAAGCATTTTGACAACAGACTAATTGCCAAGATGTTTGCAGCCCGGCATATCACACAAGATCGCCACGGCATATCACCCACAAACCAGCGGGCAGCGAAATTTCAGCAGGAGTTGAAGGGAATACTCGAGAAAGTTGTAAATCCCTCAAGGAAGGATTGGTCATTAAGACTAGATGGCGCACTTTGGGCATATCGCTTTGCATTCAAAAACACCCTTAGGTATGTCCCCCTTCCGACTTGTCTATGGTAAAACATGTCATCTACGGTGGAAATCGAGCACAAGGCGTCTTTGGGCAATCAAGACCGTGAATATGGATTGGGAAAGTGCGGACAAAAGCGTTTGATGGATCTCAATGAGATAGAAGAATTTCGTGCACTCGCCTATAACAATGCACGAATCTACAAGGAGAAAACAAGCGATGGCATGACAAGAAACTATTGCCACGACAATTCACGCCGGGGCAACTAGTTCTCTATTCAATTCTCGGCTAAAACTTTTCCGGGAAAGCTGAAATCAAGATGGTCGGGACCATTTGAAGTAAATCAAACCATTCTCCCATGGTCTTTGTGATAATCAAGTCCATCTCGACAACCATGAATTCAAAGTTAATGGACAAGATTGAAGCACTACAATGGTGCCCATGTGGAGCGTAACAAGAAGTGGTCAATTTAGGAGATGCATGAGCATGCTCTCCCTTTTGATATTTTATTTTTTTTTTTTTTTTTTTTTTTTTTTTTTTTTTTTTTTTTTTTTTTATTTTTTTTTTTTTTTTTTTTTTTTTTTATTTTTTCCGATTATTAGTAGTTTTAGGATAGATTTTTTTTTTATTCAAGTTTAAGAATCCTATTACACATCTTTATTTATTTTCTTTATTAGTTTATCTTTAATTTTAATCCTTATTTGATTTGTTTTTGAATTGTAGGAAAAGAAGTTCAAGATAAAGAAGAATTCTAAACCAAAGGAAAACATCTTCAACAAAGGAAACTAATGGGCTGAATCTAAGGCTTATATAAAGCCTCAATTCATCTAACCAAAACCCCTTTGTAAAACAACTCCTACAAAACCCTAAACCCTTTTTCGTTTCCCCCAATCCCCACCCCCACCTATCTTTTCTATAAAACCCATCACCCTTAACCTATTCCTACTTTCTATCTTGCAACTTTTTAGTTTCTTTTCTTTTTTTTTTTTCTTTTTTTTTTACTCACAACCAAGATCATCCATGGCATCCAAGATTAAACTTTTAGTTCATCCAAGTTCCTCAAAGAACCAAGATACAAAAGTTTGCTACACGGTGGTTCAAGAAAGATTTCAATCCAAGTTTGAAAGCGGAAGATTCATGAAGAACAAGGCTTTGAATACTCCAACTCTCATCAAGATTTTGGCCTTGAACCATTCATCTTCAAGAGGATTGCACATCAAAAGTGGCAAATCTTTTGCCATCAACCGGAACGGGTAACATCTCATGGGTAAGAGAATTCTATGCTCACTCACCTAACCGGATAATCCTTATGTTTTTGTTCGTGACAAGGCCATACTTATAAGTCCCAAAGCATCAACACCTTTTACGGACTTTACATTGAGAAGGGCGAGCATCAAGCCTTCGTTGACCAAATCAATCCCAAGCAACTCGACAAGGTGCTTCAAGAACTCACTCAGCAGGGAACTCATTGGAGCGACGGTAAATACAAAGGGCACGGTAAATCGCCTTCGGCTTAAACCCGAGGCAAAACTATGGAATAAGTTTGTTAAAACTTCTTTAATGCCCTCCACACACAATACTACCGTTGATATACCACGTCTTTTGCTCATACATTCTATTTTGCATAATCGCATCATTAACATTGGAAAAATTATTTGTGATGAGATTTTTTGTATGCAGCTCAAAAGATAAAGGGTTATCTTTTCTTCCCTTGCTTAATTTCTAATCTTTGCAGGAGATGCATGTCCCAGTGAGTCCACCGATGAAAAGGCCCTACCCAAGTCTGGTTGGAATCAAGCACTAATCGAAAGCTAATGGGAGAGGCACGGGGGAGATTCTTCAAGGCCTCCAATTGCCCACGGCAACTCCTGCCGCGCGGCAATCCCTAATGCCCAAGCACCTAACGCCGAGAACAACTCGGCCATTAATCCGGGACACTTTGAAGCACTTTTGCACCCATTGGCAAGCCGCCTAAGGCAAATTGAAGATCGGCAACTAATGTTCATGCGGTACATGAAGGAGCACAACAATGCCATCACCCAAGTCATCCTAGAAAAGTACCGGACAATCGCGTGCCGTTCCCAATCTTTCCGCCGAGATCCTTGCCCGGCAACCAATGAAAGCGATCGCGCGGCGGCAACCACGGAAGGCTGGCGCCACGGCAACCAACCCTGAAGATGCCACGGCAGCAAAGCTAAAGACATCCCGGCAACCCTTTGCAAAAGCCAAGGTAAAGCACCTATGCCCGAATCAACTCCTACGGAATCATTTTCTGATTTTTCAGATTCGGACGAGTCCTCCATTGAACCAATAAAGACCGCACCAATTGAATCCTCCAAGCGAAAAGCCATTGACATTGATGAAGAGGGCGATGAGGACAACCCCGTCACGAGGATCGATTCCACCACGGCAACAAGAAAACAACCATCAGCGTTCAAGCAAGAGAAAATCAAGACACCGACTAGAAGGAAACTAATCATCTCGATGATGAACTCTCGGAGTAAGTCCTCGTATGCATTTTTTTTTTTATTTTTTTTTTTTTTTTTTATGCATGCATTGAGGACAATGCCTCACTCGAGTTTGGGGATTGTTATTAGTAGTTACCATGTTTAGTTACATTCATCTTAAGTATTACATTTAGGATACATAAATTGCTTGCCATGCCTTTAATTGGAACAAAATTGCTTAGATTTGATGAATATTCGATGATGACTTTGCCAATGCACTTAATTGATAAATTTTTATTCTAGGATAACCATGGAAAAACTTAGAATTTTACTATGATGCTAAATTTGATGAAACTCTTTATTTGTGGTTTGATTGATTTAAGGAATTCTAGTAAACTTAGGTTGATAATTAACAAATTGGGGATTAGAATAAAAATTGGATGAATGCTAGAGGTGCCGAAATTGGCTCTAGCATGTGCTAAAAAAAATTGATCACTAGAGGTGCAGCTGGCTCTAGGATGTGTTAAAAAAATTTTAACTAGAGGTGCGAAGCCGGCTCTAGTCGATTAAATTAACTTAAGAAAACTAAAAACAAAACACTAGAGGTGCCCAAAGTGGCTCTAGTTAAAACATGTTAAAAAGAACCCAATAAAGTAATTTGAAAACCTATTGTTTGCATAGAATCCGAAAAATCAACTTGCACACAACTCACACACACTCACAAGCATTATAGTTTGATTAGAGTAACTCCTAAGTTTTCCGAAAAATAAAAAGCCAATCATACTTTGTGCCCGGTTGAGAGAATTGAAATCAAGTTCAAAGCTAAGTTTGTGAAAATTGAAGTCTTGGCGAGGTAATTATGAGTTTGCATTGCTTGAGGACAAGCAATAGTTGAGTTTGGGGGTGTGATAAGTGTTCAAAAGTACTATTTTCTTACCCTTTTTACTCATATTATTGTTAGACTTAGGCTCATATTAGTTGCATAGTTAGCCATTCATGCATTAATCCATGTTTCCTTCCATCGTTGAGCTTGATTACATAACTTGGTAGTTTTTGTGGAAAAGATCTTTGCTTTGGTGTGTTTTTGTGTGTATGTGGGATCACTTGCCAAAGCAATGCCGAGCTAGTTGCGAGGGCAATGCATGAAGGATATGCCGAGCTAGTTGCAGGGCAATGCATGAAGGAGATGCAAGAGCAGTTGCCATGGCATTTGTCGACAAAAAGAAAATGCAATAGGGATGTCGAAATTAATGACTTTACAAGCCCAAGATGACATGGAGCAAGGCCCAAGCCCAAAGGAATTTGATTGCCATGCAGAGATTAAAGAAGAATTAAATTCCAAGAAGATAGGTCTAATAGGAATAAAATTATAATAAAGAATTATATTCTTTAAAGATAATTTAATTCCAACTCAAACTCCTCCTCAAAGAAGGACTTTGGCCTAGCCCTATAAATAGCAAGGAGATTTCGACAATCCATAGAGAGCAAGAGGCAAATTTTGACAAGTCCAAGAGAGGCAAGCAAGAGGAATTTTACAAGACAAGCATCTAGGGCAGGAGGATTTTGACAAGCCTCCTTCTTCATCTTTTCTTTCTTGTTCGATTGGGTTCATGCTAGGGATTGTTTATCTTGTGTTTCTTTGGAACCTAGCCATGAACTAAATTTACTTGGCTATAGTTATTGTGTTTTGTGGTTGTGAAACTATTGGTTTTTGTTTAGGTAATAGAGTTTGCACTTTTCTATTTCAAGGTTTATTCATTCTTGGTTCTTATTCTTGTTTGCGAGTGAATTGGGAGAGGATCTCGTGATTTCATCCATTTATCTAATATCGGGAGAGTTAGATTCAAGAAGCGAATGAATATGATCTTTATTCAATCAATGATGGTGAAGATTAATCCGGCTTAGGAATAAGTTAAGGATTTCAGCGGCTAAGAAGGGCGCAAGATTGGTTGTTGTTCACCCTTGATTTCGCGGGGATGTATTATCAAGGCATGCACAAGTAGCTAGAGTTTCGACTTAGGGATGAAGAAACCATGCAACATTCTTTCTTTGCACATATTTTTTTGCGTGTATATTTTTATACTATTCTGCACCATTCGTGTATTTATCACATATGCAATATCACCACATTTTTGGTATATACTTTACATATGTTATCATCACTAATTTTCTTTTTTTTAATAAGTATTTAAAAATCAATTTACATATGAAGCTCATTTGGTACATTGCATTATGTATGTGATATTATAATTCTTGACGACTTTCCGTATAAATTAAATGGTTAACAAATCTTTCTGACCACCTAATTGATACATTCTTCCTTCATTATTATTTCACTATTGACTGATATTTTGTTGTTAAAATTCCTTTGATCTCTGGGTGAGTAAAAACTGATCAATTCACGTAACATTCACTATCTTCAATAGGATTGGTTGATCCAAAATTTGTGATTGGAAAAATTCTTGATAATTTTCAGTTAAGAACAAGAATTTTGATGTTTTTTAGGCCCTCACATCTTCAAAATTGTCGGACCTTAACAGTGCAAACAAAAACCTGGTTGAAAATTTTAAAAATGTTAAAACTTAGGAGTTTTAACTAATAACTAAACTAGAAAGCAATAAAGTAAAAAAAAGATGTATCAAAAATGAGAGAATAGGCGAGGTTATCGTGAGTTGAGGTGTGATAGCCGATTGGATCGTCTTGGTAAAAAGAGTGCAAAGGGCAACTCGATTTGCCGTGGCAACTTACTGTGAGGGTTGCCTTGGCAACTAATCGATGGTTGCACAGGCGACTAGTTGGGCAACTACTTGGGCGGTCTGGGCAGCAACTTCAAGGTTCGGCGGGCGTTCTTCAATGGTTTCTTCTTATCCTAAGTCGAAACTCTAGCTATTTGTGCATGCCTTGATAATACATCCTGCGTGAATCAAGGGTGAACAACAACCAATCTTTGCTCTCTCTTAGCCGTTGAAATCCTTAACTTATTCTAAGCGGATTAATCTTCACCATCAATAGATTGAATAAAGACCATACTCATTCGTTTCTTGAATCTAACTCTCCCGATATTAGATAAATAGATGAAATTACGAGATCTCTCCCAATTCACTCATAAACAAGAATAAAACCAAGAATGAATAAACCTTGAATTGAAAGTGCAAACTCTTATTACCTAAACAAAATCAATTGTTTCTCACAACCACAAAACACAATAACCTTAGCCAAATAGATTTAGTTCATGGCTGGGTTCCAAAGAAACACAAACAAATAATCCCTAACATAAACCTAATGGAACAAGAAAAAAAAAAGATGAAGAATGAAGAAAAATCCCTCCTGCCCTAAATCTCTTTTCGAAAATTCTCTCTTGCCTCTTATCTTGTCAAAATTTCTCCTCTCTCTCTCTCTTGGATTTGAAATCTTGGTCCTTCTATTTATAGGGCTAGGTCAAAGTCCTTCTTTGAGGAGGAGTTTAAGTTGGAATTAAATTATCTTTAAAGAATATAATTCTTTATTATATTTTTATTCCTTCTAGAACTTCTCCTATCTTCTTGGGATTTAATTCTTCTCTTTAACCTCTTCATGGAAATCAATTCCTTTGGGATTGGGCTTTGCTCCACGTCATCTTGGGCTTATCTAGTCATCAATTTCGACATACCATATCATCTTATTCTTTGTTGACAATTGCCTCGGCAAATTGCTCGGCGTCTCCTTCATGCATTGCCACTGCATCTCCTTCATCTCCTTCATGCCACGGCAACTAGCTCGGCATTGCTTTGGCAAGTGATTCTGCACACACACACAAAACACACCAAAGCAACACATCTTTTCCACAAAATTAAGCAAAATATGAAATCAAGCTTGTCCACGATTGGAAGGAAACAATGCATTAATGCATGAATGGCTAATAATGCAACTAATATGAGCCTAAGTCTAGCAATAATATGAGTAAAAGGGTGAATAAAATAGTACTTTTAGAACCTTAACACACCCCCAAACTCGAACTATTGCTTGTCCTCAAGCAATGCAAACTAATAATTACCGCCAAGACTTCAATTTTTCACAAACTTAGCTTTGAACTTGATTTCAATTCTCAGAACCGTGGCACAAAGTATGATTGGCTTTTCATTTTTGAAAAACTTAGGAGTTACTCGGAATCAAACTATAATGCTTGTGAGTGTGTGGAGTTGTGTGCAAGTTGATTTTTGGATTCTATGCAAACAAGAGGTTTTCAAATTACTTCATTGGGTTCTTTTAACATGTTTTAACTAGAGCGGTTTGGGCACCTCTAGTGTTTTGTTTTTAGTTTTCTTAAGTTAATTAATTTATTCGACTAGAGCGGTTTGGGCACCTCTAGCGAAATTTTTTAGCACATACTAGAGCCAATTTCGGGCACCTCTGGTGATCAATTTTTAGCACATACTAGAGCCACCTCTAGCATTCATCAATTTTATTCTAATCCCCCAATTTTTAACTATCAACCTAAGTTTGCTAGAATTCCTTAAATCAATCAAGCCACAGCGGTGTTTCATCAAGTTTAGCATCATAGTAAGATTCTAAGTTTTCCACATTTATCCTAGAATAAAAAAGTTCTATCAATTAAGTACATTGGCAAAGTCATCATTGGATATTCATCAAATCTAAGCAATTCTTGTTTCAACTAAAGGCATGGCAAGCAATTTATGTATCCTAAATGCAATACTTAAGATGAATGCAACTAAACATGGTAACTAACTAATAACAATCCCCCAAACTCAGTGAGGCATTGTCCTCAATGCATGTAAAACGAAAAATAAAAATAAAAATAAAATAAAAATAAAATGCAAGCGAGGACTTACTCGAGAGTTCGTCATCGTGGATGATTAGTTTCCTTTTGGCGGTGTCTTGATTCTTTTGCTTGAGCGCGGTGGTTGTTTTCTTGTTGCCCGATGGTGGAATCGATCCTCGTGCGGGGTTGTCCTCATCGTCCTCTTCATCAATGTCATTGGCTTTTTCGCTTGGGCTTGGAGGATTCGATTGGTGCGGTCTTTGTTGGTGCAATGGAGGACTCGTCGAATCTAAAAAATCGGACAATGATTGAATACGAGTTGATTCGGGCATAGGTGCTTTACCTTTGGCTTTTGCAGTGGTTGCCAGGGCGTCTTTTGCTTTGGTTGCCGTGGCATCTTGGTGTTGGTTGCCGTGGCGTCTGCTTGGCGAGCGGTGTAGGTTGCCGCGGCATCATCTATTTGCGGTTTGCCGTGGTTGCTGCTTCATTGGTTGCCGTGGCAAGGATTTGGAGGGAAAGATTAGGGCGACACGCGGCTGTCGGGTACTTTTCTAGGATGACTTAGGTGATGGCATTGTTGTGATCCTTCATGTACCGCATGAACATTAGTTGCGGTCTTCAATTTGCCTAAGGCGGTTCTGCCAATGGTTGTAAGAGTGCTTCAAGTTGTCGGGGTTTGATGGCGAGTTTGCGGGCATTAGTTGCTTGGGCATTAGGGGTTCCAGGCGGCGAGAGTTTCAGCGGACAATTGGAGGCCTTGGGGATTTTACGGTGCCTCTCCCATTAGCTTTGGATTTGTGCTCGATTCCAACGGACTTTGGTAGGGCCTTTTCATCGGTGGACTCACTTGGGACATGCATCTCCTTGCAAAGATTGGAAATTAAGCAAGGGAAGAAAAAGAACCCTTGTCTTTTGAGCTACATACAAAAATCTCATCACAAATAATTTTTCCAATGTTAATGATGCGATTATGCAAGATAGAATGTATGAGCAAAAGGCGACGTGGTATATCAACGGTAGTATTGTGTGTTGTGGGCATTAAAAAGTTTTAACAAACTTATTCCATAATTTTGCCTCGGGTTTAAGCAAAAGCGCGATTACCGTGCCCTTGTATTTACCGTCGTTCCAATGAGTTCCGGTTGAGTGAGTTCTTGAAGCACCTTGTCGAGTTGCTTGGGTGAGTTGATCAACAAAGGCTTGATGCTCGTCCTTCTCAATGTAAGCCCGTAAAAGGTGTTGATGTTTTGGGACTTATAAGTATAGCCTTATCACGAACAAAAACATAAGGATTATCCGGGTTAGGTGAGTGAGCATAAATTCTCTTACCCATGAGATGTTACCGGTTTCGATTGATGGCAAAAGATTTGCCACTTTTGATGTGCAATCCTTTTGAAGATGAATGGTTCAAGGCGAAATCTTGATGAGTTGGAGTATTCAAAGCCTTGTTCTTCAAATCTTCCGGCTTTCAAACTTGGGTGAAATCTTTCTTGAACCACGGTGTAGCAAACTTCTTGTATCTTGGTTCTTTGGAGGAACTTGGATGAACAAAAATTTAATTTTGGATGCCATGGATGATCTTGGTTGTGAGTTTGGTAAAACAAAGAAAAAAAGCAAAAGAAACTAAAGAGTTGCAAGATGAAAAGTAGGAATAGGTTTCTTGGAAGTTAAGGGTGATGGGTTAAATAGAAAAAGATAGGTAGTAAATATGGTGGTGTGGGATTAATTTTGGAAAGAAAAAAAAAAGGTTTTTGATTGGGAAAGGGGTGCAAAGGGTTTAGGGAAAGGGTTTTTGGCTATGTAGGGGTTTATTTAGGGTAAATTGGAGGCTTAATATAAGCCTTAGATTCAGCCATTAATTTCCTTGTTGAAGAAGTTTTCCTTCTTGAATCAAATTTCTCTTTATCTTGAACTCTTTTTCTACAATTCAAAAACAAATAAAATAAGATTAAAATTAAAGATAAACTAATAAATAAAAATAAATAAAGATGTATAAAGAAATTCTTAAACTTAAATTTAAAAAACAATTAGATAAAAAATAAAAAAAAAAAATGTAGTTTTAATCTTAAAAAAATAAATAAATCTATCCTAAAAAAAAAAAAATAATTAAAATAATAAAATAAAAAAAAAAAAAAAATAGTTCAAAAAAATAAAAATAAAAAAAAAATATCGAAAGGAGAGCATGCTCATGCATCTCTAAGGTGACCACTTCTTTATTCGTTCCATGGGCACCATTGTAGTGCTTCAATCTTTGTCCATTAACTTTGAATTCATGTTTGTCGGTGATGGACTTGATTATCACGGCACCATGGGAGAATGGTTTGACAACCGAATGGTCCGACCATCTTGATTTCAGATTTTCGGGAAAAGTTTTAGCGAGAATTGAATAAGAGAACTAGTTGCCCTGGCATGAATTGCGCGACAATAGTTTCTTGTCATGCCATTGCTTTGTTTTCTCCTTGTAGATTCGTGCATTGTTATGGCGAGTGCGCGAATTCTTCTATCTCGTTGAGGTCCAACAAAGCGCTTTTGTCGGCACTTTCCCAATCCATATTCACGGTCTTGATTGCCCAATATGCCTTGTGTTCGATTTCCCACGGTAGATGGCATGTTTTGCCATAGACAAGTCGGAAGGGGACATACCTAAGGGTGTTTTGAATGCGGTGCGATATGCCCAAAGTGCGTCATCTAGTCTTAATGACCAATCCTTCCTAGAGGATTTACAACTTTCTCGAGTATACCCTTCAATTTTCGGTTGGAAATTCTGCTTGCCCATTGGTTTGTGGGTGATATGCCGTGGCAATCTTGTGTGATACACCAAAGCGTTGCAACATCTTGGCAATAAGTTTGTTGTCAAAATGCTTGCCTTCATCGCGATAATTGCTCTCGGCATCCCAAACCGTGTAAAATATTTTTCTGCAAGAATCGTTGCGGTCTTGGAATCGTTGTTGGGAAGCTGGTTGCCTCAACCCATTTAGACACGTAGTCGGCGACAAGTAGAATGTAGAGGTTGCGAATGAAGATGGGAAAGGTCCCATAAAATCGATCCCCATACATCGAACAATTCCACCTCGATGATGTTTTGGGCGGCATCTCATGTCGTCTAGAGATATTTGCGAATCCTCTGGCGCGATCACATTGCTTGTAAAACTCTTGGGCATCTTTGTACAATGTTGGCCAATACAAACCGGATTGCAAAACTTTGGCCGTGTACGTGTTCCTCAAAATGTCCTCCATAGGGTGAAGAATGGCATTGCGGAGTACATTATTTCTGCTCTTCTTGAGGACACATCGGCGTATAACTGATCTGCACATTGTTTAAACAAAAAGGCTCGTCCCAAAAGTAATGCTTAGCATCATGGTGGAACCGCTTCTTCCCTTGGTGAGTAAGGCCATAAGGTAAAACCACAAACAAAAATTAACTAAATCCGCGTGCGGTATTGCGAGGCATGTGTTGCGTGGCATGTAGTTTGTTGGCGGTGGCGTCTAGAGTTCCCCGCTGCGCGTCAAGGGTTGCCCGGCGTCGGTGGTTGCCGAGGCATTGCGTCATGGTTTGCAGCGTTGTCAAGGTCAAGGGTTGCGGCGTGTGGGCATCCATGGTTTGCGTCAAGCGTTCAAGGTTGTTGAGGCATCAAGCGTCCATGGTTGCCAAGGCAACTAAAGTTGTTCATCCGGAATGCGAGGCATATCTCTCATCGGGAATGCATCACATATCTCTAAATCGCGTCCTCCTCTATTGCGTTCTAAGCGTGATAAGTGATCGGCCACTTGATTTTTGTTCCTTTCTTGTCCTTAATTTCAATATCAAATTCTTGTAAAAGTAATATCCAATGAATCAAGCGAGGTTTGGCATCCTTTTTAGCAAATAGATATTTGATTGCGAATGGTCGTATGAACAATTACCTTTGTACCAATCAAATAGGATTGGAACTTGTCAAATCAAAAAAACTGCTAGTAACTCTTTCTCCGTTGTTGTGTAATTCACTTGAGCACTATTAAGAGTTTTACTAGCGTAGTATATCACATGGAAGGTCTTACTTGTCGTTGGCCTAGGATTGCTGCTCCTACCCAAAATCACTTGCATCACACATGAGCTCAAAGGTAGCGTCAATCTGGTGGAGCGACAATGGGTGCGAGGCAAGCTTTTTCTTTAGGGTTTCAAATGCTTGGGTGCAAGAATCATCAAAATTGAAGACTTTATCTGTTCAAGCAAATTGCACAAGGGTTTAGTAATTTTAGAAAAATTATGAATGAACCTCTGTAAAAACCTGCATGTCAAAAAGCTTGATTCCTTTAACCGAACTTGGTGGGGTAATCTCTCGATCCGTCCACCTTGGCTTTGTCTACTTCAATTCCCTTGGATGAAATCTTGTGGCGAGCACTATTCCTTCATCTACCATAAAATGGCATTTCTCCCAATTGAGGACTAAATCGGTTTCTTCACATCTTGCCAACACCTTCTCTAAATTGCGAGAGGCAGCTGTCGAAGTCATTACCAAAAACAGAAAAATCATCCATGAAGATCTCAGGAAGTCTTGACCATATGCGAAAAAGAGTGCCATCATGCATCTTTGGAAGGTTGCGGGCGTTACACAATCGAGCGGCATCGCCGGAAGGCATATAAGTACCGTATGGGCATGTGAAGGTTGTCTTTTCTTGATCTTACGGTGCTATGGCAATTTGATTGTAACCTGAATAACCATCAAGAAAACAATAAAGGGTTTTGCAAGGCGGTCAAGCATTTGATCAATAAAGGGTAATGGAAGTGATCTTTCCTAGTGGCTTTGTTTAGCTTTCGATAATCCATACAAACCCTCACCGGTCTGATCTGGTTGGAATAAGTTCATTATTTTCATTACTTACCACCGTTATACCTCCTTTTTTGGTACACATTGTGCGGACTTACCCATGTACTACTCGGAGATAGGGTATATAATGCCGGCGTCAAGCCACTTGATGATTTCTTTCATTACAACCCCTTTCATGGCATGATTCGGTCTCCTCTGGGCCTCAATTGAAGGTTTGTGATCATCTTCCAACAAAATCTTGTGCATGCACACTTTGCCGGGCTAATTCCCTTCAAGTCGGCAATTGTCCACCCTATTGCCTTTTTGTGTAGCATCAACATCTTGATCAGCTTCTTTTTCTGCTCAGGCTGTAACTTAGAAGAAATAATTACGAGGCAATGTATTATCGGTTCCTAAGTATGCATATTTTAGTTGCTCGGCAATTGTTTCAACTCAAGAATCGGTGGTTGTTCAATAGAGGTTTTTGAGTTTACCTTCCTTACAGGTAATCCGGTGGTTCAAAGTATGTACACAGTCGATTGACTAGCCAATTTGCCTCTTCTTGTTGTTCCTCATCGACCCGGTTCTTCATACTCCTCGGGTTCCTCTTGATCGGCAATGTAGTTGCGAGGCAACTAAATTCTCATCGAAGTTAAACTCTGCCGTGGCATGAAGAAGTTGGCATTCTTACGGATCATCGGCATGCCTTAGTGTTTGGAACACATTTAGTTTAACTTGCTGGTCATTCACCCTCATTGTGAGTTCTCCCTTTTCAACATCGATCAAGGTTCTCCCCATTTGCTAGGAATGGTCTCCCGAGAATGATAGGTGCATGCTCATCTGCTTCACAATCCAAAACAATAAAGTCAGTGGGAAAAATAAATTTATCAACTTTACCGGTATGTCTCGATTTTTCCCTCTGGATGCACATAGGATCTGTCGGCTATTTGTAGCATAATTGTTGTAGGTCTTGCCTTCCGATTCTAGTTTTGGAAAACCGATTTAGGCATCAAGTTTATACTTGCCCCAAGGTCGCATAATGCTTTCCCGACATAGTGGTTTCCAATGGAACAGGTATTGTGAAACTTTCGGGATCCTTCAACTTGGGTGGCATGCGATTGTGCAACATTGCCATGCATCCCTCATTTGCGGCAAGCTGTTTCAAACTCTCTAGCCTTGTTCTCTTGGACACAATGTCTTTAAGAAACTTGGCATAGTTGGCATTTGTTCAATTGCTTCAACCAATGGCAAGTTGATGTGGACTTGCTTTAGGATATCAGAAACTTCTTGAATTGATATTCTTGCTTTTGTCGCTTCAACCTTTGTGGGAATGGTGGTGGAAGTCGGATATCTTCGATCCTTTCATTGGTTTGGAACCTGATTGATGGCATTCTTTGGGACACAGCTGGAGTTGCGAGGCATTATCAATTAGGGTTGCCGAGGCATGCTTATCACAAGTTGCGAGGCATCTTTATCGTTGATTTCCCGAGGCATGCTTTATTGCCGGTTGCGCGGCAATTCACAGTTCAACATTCGAGGCTTTTCGCTAGGTTCATCTTGATCTTTTTGTGGAGTTTTGTTTGATGGCGGGTTTGAGCCTCTTTAAGTTGTTGGCCACTTCTAGTGGTGATTGCCTTACATTGCTCATGGCAGTTCCTCTTGCGACTTGATATCGCTAGGTAAACCTCCTTGCGGTCTAGTATTGGTTTTGAGCAAATTGTCGACTTGATTTTCCAATGATTTGATTCCGCCTCTTGGTTTGCAATCTCATCTCGGTCTATTAATAAAAGCATCGATTCTTTTTATAAATTTACTATTCTCAGCCATATAAGATTTGTTGATGTCATTCTTTAATTCCAGCTGTTTAAAATTTGCATTGCTTCATTTCCGATGACTTATCTACAGTATCCCCGTTTCAGTTGAGGCATCTAGCATCATCCTTGTTGGTGTATTCTTTGGCATTGTAAAACATTTGTGACTTGAGGTATTTGTTTGGGAATCCGTGTCTTGTTGGGCATTTGTGTAGTAAGTTCTCCTTATCGCTCCCAAGCCTTGTACATTGGATCATTCATCATCTGCCTGCGAAAAGAAGTATTCATGTTCTGACGCGAAAGCTTATCGATTCAAATTTGTAGGATTAAATCTAGCAAGGAAATCACGACAAAGATCGGTCCAAGATGCTATTGATCCGGCGGGAATGCTATTCAACCATCTTTCAGCCCTATCCCTCGGTGAATTGGGAATAATCTTAATTTGTGTAAAACATCGGGGTGACTCGTGTATATTTTGAACGAGTTTTGCAAATCTCGAGGAAAGATTTAAGATATTTGTTGTGCATCTTGATTCTTTGAAAGCCAAATTGACCAATTGTGTAGTATACACGTTGCAAGTTATAGTATAAAGATATCGTCTCCACAGGATTGGTGCCACTTCAAGAATCTAGTCTCTTGCTTTGTAAAAGTAAAAACACAAGTAAAGATTATAGGAGTTTTAACTAATAACTAAACTAGAAAGCAATAAAGTAAAAGAAAAGATGTAATCAAATGAGAGAGATAGGCTAGGTTATCGTGAGTTGAGGTGTGATAGCCAATTGGATTGTCTTGGTAAAAGAGTGCAAGGCAACTCGGTTTGCCGTAAACTTCTTGCACAGCGGGGTTGCCTTGGCAACTAATCGATGGTTGCCTGGGCGACTAGTTGGGCAACTACTCTGGGCAGCACCTTCAAGGTTGGCGGAGCGTTCTTCAATGGTTTCTTCTTATCCCTAAGTCAAAACTCTAGCTAATTGTGCATGCCTTGATAATACATCCTGCGTGAATCAAGGGTGAACAACAACCAATCTTCGCTCCTCTTAGCCGTTGAAATCCTTAACTTATTCTAAGCGGATTAATCTTCACCATCAATAGATTGAATAAAGATCATATTCATTCGTTTCTTGAATCTAACTCTCGATATTAGAGATATAAAGATATCGTCTCCACGAGGATTGGTGCCACTTCAAGAATCTAGTCTCTTGCCTTTGTAAAAGTAAAAACACAAATAAAAGATTATAGGAGTTTTAACTAATAACTAATCTAGAAAGCAATAAAGTAAAAGAAAAGATGAGATCAAATGAGAGAGATAGGCGGTTATGAGTTGAGGTGTGATAGCCGATTGGATCGTCTTGGTAAAAGAGTGTGCGGGCAACTCGGTTTTCGTGTGGCAACTACTGTGAGGTTGCCTTGGCAACTAATCGATGGTTGCTGGGCGACTAGTTGGGCAACTACTTGGGCGTCTGGGCAGCAACTTTCAAGGTTGGCGGGCGTTCTTCAATGGTTTCTTCTTATCCTAAGTGAAACTCTAGCTACTTGTGCATGCCTTGATAATACATCCTGCGTGAATCAAGGGTGAACAACAACCAATCTTGCGCTCCTCTTAGCCGTTGAAATCCTTAACTTATTCCTAAGCGGATTAATCTTCACCATCAATAGATTGAATAAAGATCATATTCATTCGTTTCTTGAATCTAACTCTCGATATTAGATAAATAGATGAAATTCACGAGATCCTCTCCCAATTCACTTTCATAAACAGAATAAGAACCAGAATGAATAAACCTTGAATAGAAAGTGCAAAAGATAAGTGATCTATTTATAGGGCTAGGTCAAAGTCCTTCTTTGAGGAGGAAGTTAAGTTGGAATTAAATTATCTTTAAAGAATATAATTCTTTATTATATTTATATTCCTTCTAGAACTTCTCCTATCTTCTTGGGATTTAATTCTTCTTTAACCTCTTCATGGAAATCAAACTCCTTTGGGATTTAGCTTTGCTCCCGTCATCTTGGGCTTGTCTAGTCATCAATTTCGACTACCATATCACCTTATTCTTTGACGACAATTGCCTGGCAAGCTGGCTGCGTCTCCTTCATGCATTGCCACTGGCAACTAGCTCGGCATCTCCTTCATGCATTGCCACACGGCAACTAGTTCTAGCCTTGCTTTGGCAAGTGATTCTGCACATACACACAAAACACACCAAAGCAGCATCTTTTCCCACAAAACTACCAAGTTATGTAATCAAGCTCAGCGATGGAAGGAAACATGGATTAATGCATGAATGGCTAATTATACAACTAATATGAGCCTAAGTCTAACAATAATATGAGTAAAAGGTAAGAAAAATAGTACTTTTAAACACTTATCACACCCCCAAACTCGAACTATTGCTTGTCCTCAAGCAATGCAAACTAATAATTTATTTAAGACTTCAATTTTCACAAACTTAGCTTTGAACTTGAATTTTCAATTCTAGAGAGTTTAGGGCACAAAGTATGATTGGCTTTTCATTTTGGAAAACTTAGGAGTTACTCGGAATCAAACTATAATGCTTGTGAGTGTGTGCGGAGTTGTGTGCAAGTTGATTTTTGGATTCTATGCAAACAAGAGGTTTTCAAATTACTTCATTAGGTTCTTTTTCTCTTGCTTGAGCGCGATGGTTGTTTCCTTGTTGCGATGGTGGAATCGATCCTTAAATGCGGGTTGTCCTCATCGTCCTCTTCATCAATGTCATTGGCTTTTTTCGTTTGGAGGATTCAATTAGTGCGGTCTTTGTTGGTGCAATGGAGGACTCGTCGAATCTGAAAAATCGAAAATGATTCCGTAGGAGTTGATTCGGGCATAGGTGCTTTACCTTTGGCTTTTGTAGTGTTGCCGGATGTCTTTAGCTTTGGTTGTCGTGGCATCTTCAGGGTTGGTTGCGTGGTGCATCGCGCTTGGCAAACGATGTAGATTTCGTGGCATTTGTTGATTGCCGTGGCATTACTTCATTAGTTGACGGGGCAAGGATCTCGGCGGGAAAGATTGGGAGCGACCGCACGATTGTCCGGGTACTTTTCTAGGATGACTGCAAGGAAGAAAAGAGAACCCTTATCTTTTGAGCTACATACAAAATCTCATCACAAATAATTTTCCAATGTTAATGATGCGATTATGCAAAATAGAATGTATGAGCAAAAGGCGTGGTATATCAGCGGTAGTATTGTGTGTGGTGGGCATTAAAAAGTTTTAACAAACTTATTCCATAGTTTTGCCTCGGGTTTTAAGCGAAGGCGATTTACCGTGCCCTTGTATTTACCGTCGTTCCAATGAGTTCCGGTTGAGTGAGTTCTTGAAGCACCTTGTCGAGTTGCTTGGCGTGATTTGATCAACAAAGGCTTGATGCTCGTCCTTCTCAATGTAAAGCCCGTAAAGGTGTTGATGTTTTGGGACTTATAAGTATGGCCTTATCACGAACAAAAACATAAGGATTATCCGGGTTAGGTGGTGAGCATAGAATTCTCTTACCAATAAGATTAAAATTAAAGATAAACTAATAAAAGAAAATAAATAAAGATGTGTAAAAGGATTCTTAAACTTAAAAGATAAATATAAAGAAAGATGTAGTTTTAAAGAAAATAAATCTAAAATAAAAAAAAAATAAAAAAAATAAAAAATAAAATATCGAAAGGAAAGCATGCTCATGCATCTCTAAGGTGACCACTTCTTTATTCGTTCACATGGGCACCATTGTAGTGCTTCAATCTTTGTCATTAACTTTGAATTCATGTTTGTGTCAATGATGGACTTGATTATCACAGCACCATGGGAGAATGGTTTGACAACTTCGAATGGTCCCGACCATCTTGATTTCAGCTTTCGGGGAAAAGTTTTTAGCGAGAGGTGAATAAGAAGAACTAGTTGCCACTGGCGTGAATTGCGTGGCAATAGTTTCTTGTCATGCCATTGCTTTATTTTAGATTCATTGCATTGTTATGGCGAGTGCGAAATTCTTCTATCTCGTTGAGGTCCAACAAACACTTTTTCCCGGCACTTTCCCAATCCATATTCACGGTCTTGATTGCCCAATATGCCTTGTGTTCGATTTCCACCGGTAGATGGCATGTTTGCCATAGACAAGTCGGAATAGAATGGGGTTCAAAGGAGGGAAAAATCCCAAAAATCGATCCCCCCCCAATTATTCCCCCTCGATAATTTTTTGGGAGGGGATTTTATTTTTCAGAGATTTCCTATCCTCTGGCATCGATCACATTGCTTGAAAAAAGTCTTGGGCATCTTTTGGTGTTGGAATAAAATGGATTGCAAAATTTTGGGCCCTTAAAAGTTTCCTCAAAAGGGGAAGAATGGCATTGGGGGTCTTCCTCTCTTCTTGGGACCACCTTTAAAACCCCGATCTGTACATTGTTTAAAAAAAAGAGGCTCGCCCAAAAAAGTAATGTTAGCATCATGGCAGAACCCCTTCCCCTTGTTGGTAAGGCCCAAAAGGGTAAAATACCAAACAAAAATTAAAAAAATCCCTCAGTATTTTGGAAGCAGCCGTGTCTTTGCCCCCAAGTTAGGGGCATCAGGTTTGGGGACGCACCCTGGTTGCGAAAACAAAAAGTTCTCACCCAGAATACCATACCAAAACCCGGCCTCCCCCCTTTGTCTTCTAAATGTGATAAGTGATGGGCCACTTGATTTTTTTTTTTCCCGTCTAATTTTAATATCAAATTTTGTAAAAATAATATCAATGAATTGAACGAGGTTTGGCATCCTTTTTGAAATAGATCTTAAATTTTGAAAGGGCGTTGAACAATTACCTTTTACCCAAACAAATAGGGTCGAAATTGTCAAAACCCCAAAATACGCTGTCTCTTTCTTGTTTTATGTAATTCCTTTAGCATATTAAAGTTTTACTGCGTAGTATACAAAAGGAAGGCTTTCCGTGTGTTGGCCTAGGGGGCTCCCCCCAAAATCACTTCATCACACTGACTCAAAAGGGCATCCAAACGGGGGGACGACAATGGGTGCGCGGCAAGATTTTCCTTTGGGGGTTTTAATGTTGGGGGCAAAAATCACCAAAATCAAGACTTTATCCCATTTAAGCAAATTGCACAAAGGGTTTGTGTTTTGAAAAAATTTTGAAAGAACCTCCCTTTAAAAACCTGCATGTCCAAAAAACTCAATTCCTTTCCGAACGGTGGGGGTTTTCCATCCGTCCCCCTTTGGGGTTTTTTCTTCAACCCCCTTTGGGTGAAATCTTGTTAGCAATTTCCTTATCTACCCAAAAACCTTCTCCCAATTTAGGATAAATTATTTCTTCTCTTAAAAACCTTCTAAAAATTTCCCGGGGTCAGTCATTCAAAAAAAGAAAAAAACTCCTGAATCTGGAAATTTCGACCATGTTAAAAAATGCCATCATCATCTTTTAATTTGGGGTTAAACAAAAAGGCATCCCAAAACCCAAGTAAACTGTGGGTTTTCTTTTTTTGATCTTCTTTTTATGGGAATTTGATTGTCCGTAACCATCAAAAAACAATAAAAGGGTTTTCCGAGGACGGGCAAGCTTTATAAATAAAGGTAATGAAAGTATCTTTCCAGTGGGTTTGTTTA